>VDFB02061848.1:161534-243428 GCA_007258455.2 Sequoia sempervirens | reverse complement strand
ACCTACTTCTTATTTTTTCCCTGAACTTTAAGTACTACTACATTGGAATTTCAAAATTTCACCAAATAGATTTTTTTTTTTTAAACAAACCTAGTAGTTTAGAAACTACATTCAATTTTCTATAGATTCTATTCTTACATATTTTAGAAATAATATAGATAACTTATTCAAATTTTTATGTCAAGTTACGTAACTCTGATTTTTCTGATTTTTTTGCCACTTAAGGGCCTGTTTTTTCCATGATGATCCTGTACATACCCATGGGTGGAATGAGGGTTAAGCCTTTGTTGAATGTAAGAAGGGTTAGCTTCATGTTGAATGTAAGGAGGATTAGCTCCTTGTTAAATCTAAGGAGGGTTAGCTCCTTATTGAACGTAAGGATGGTTAGCTCCTTGTTGTTGAATGGAAGGAGGGTTAGCTCCTTGTTGTTTCTATGGAGGGGTACCTTGATAGTGCATTAGAAGTACACCCTATTGTTGGGATGAGCTATACTAAAGGATTTCCTGATGATGTGTTGACAGGTTCCCTATGGCACACCTTGTTGTTTCAATAAACTATAGTGAAGGTTTCCTTGATGGTGCATTGGTGGGTTTCAATAAACTATAGTGAAGGTTTCCTTGATGGTGCATCGGTGGGTTACCTTGT
This sequence comes from Sequoia sempervirens, assembly GCA_007258455.2. Lineage (NCBI taxonomy): Eukaryota > Viridiplantae > Streptophyta > Pinopsida > Cupressales > Cupressaceae > Sequoia > Sequoia sempervirens. Next base: position 242,783 of record VDFB02061848.1, on the reverse strand, counting down.
TGATGGGACAAATTGGGAAGGGTTCCCTATGGCACACCCTATTGTTGAGGTGAAATATAGTGAAGGTTTTCCTAATGGTGTGTTGGAAAGTTACCTTATTGATGGGAAAAATTAGGAAGGGTGCCTTGTCACACCTTGCTATTGAGGAAAACTATAGTGAAGGTTTCACTGATGGTGTGTTGGAAGGTTACCTTGTTGATGGGATGAATTGGGAAGGGTGCCTTGTGGCACACCTTATTGTTGGGATGAACTATAATGAAGGTTTCCCTGATGGTGCTTTGGCGGGTTACCTTGTTGATGGAATAAATTGGGAAGGGTGCCCTGCAACACACTTGGTAGTTGATATTGTTTATTGGGAAGGGGACTGTACGGTCCACCTTGTTGTTGGTATTGTTGATTTGGAAGGGGATCGTAAGACCCTCCTTGTTAATGGTACTATTGTGGGAATTGTCCTTGATTTTGTACATTTTGGGAAGGGTCAATATATGAAGTGTTTTGATGCACATATTGTCCTAGTGGAAGATTGTTTCTTTATGGTATGTATTAGGATGTACCTCCTTGGTATTGTTTGGCCACTATTGCTTGTTCAATTTGAGTTGATTTCCTATACAAGGGGTTTTTCATTGGTTGACCATTGCTTTGTGAGAATACAGGTGGCATGTTTAGAATCTCCATGGGTTTGGATATCTATCTCACAACCAAGTTATCTCCTAAGGGAATAATGTTAGGATCCTTTAGAGCTTCTACATCAAAGTCTATTGGAAATTTAGCACCACTTTGTGCTAATTTGAAGTAAGAATTTAGGTCATTTTCAATAGTTTGTCCATCAGTTTGAGCACCTTGGGGTTGTTGGAATGTTAAAATAGTTCTTCATCATTTATTTCCTCTCACTATCCACTTCTTCTATGATCACATCTTTTGGATTCTGATTTGATTACTCCATCACCTCTTGTCATTTGCAATTTATCTCTTCCTCACTAAATGTTTCTTTGAACATGGGTCTATTTTAAGGTGTTTTGAGTTCATTTGGCTTATAGCCCCATGGCCCACCTTCATTATTTTTGGTATGTGTTGGTGGTATGTTGGCATTTCTTTTTTTTTTCTTCCATGTTCTTTCTATGTTGTGCTCTCGTAGTTTTCATAAACAACTTCCAAGCTTTTGTGAACATTTTCATGACTCCTAGCTATGGAAAAAAATGCTTTTGTTTTTGGATTTTCTATTTTAAGGAAAATGTAGTTGCATTTTATTTTGGTATTTTCTATTGAGTATTCAAGTGATGTTTTCCCATTAAAAAGAAAGTAAAAAAATTTCTTAATTAGATGTACAGTTGTGATAAGTTTTCAAGATGTGCCCTTTGGAAAACTACAGACAAGGATGGCTCTTTGAAAGTCAGAATATGGATTTTCACTTAAGGATTTTTGTCTTGCTAGAGATCATGAAGGATAGATACCTATTGCCATGAAGGAGGTGGTAACACGGGTCTTCTGGCTATGAGGTTTTCTTTCTCTTCCTCTCTATCTAAGATTTTTTCTATGTTTCTCCACTAATTTGATGTTTCTTTTGTCCCAAAGATGAAGCTTGTCAAACTACTAACTATGTCTATTTGTTCTCCTTCAATCAGTTCAAAGTTCAGTTGTATGATAGTTGGTGTAAGGTTTGGTTGTTGAACTGGAGCAACTAGTCACCAAATGGTCATAAGGTGAGATGGTGTTTTGATATGGTTTGTTATGAGTCTCAAGACCCTAAGGTTTGAGTGTTGTTTTGGAATGACACTATTCTTGGATCTAAAAATGCTAAAAGGATTGGATTGATATTTCACTTCTTTAATCTAGAGGATATGTTGCAGAAAATCTTACTTGAACTAGTCTTAAGGTTCAAGCAACTATTAATATCTTAGAAGTGTGGGTGAGGGAATAATCTAGGTTGTTGTTTTGATTTATATTTCCAAAAGTAGGATGAAATGTTGAGAGTGGATGAAGGGATATATGACATATCTTGGGATTCCAATTATTTTGTTTCAATAAAGATCTTGTAACCTGCTTGGATCATTTTTCTAATTTTTAGTAAAACACAGAGCAAAAGTGATGGTTTTTGAGAAGCAAGAAACTATGAGAAAAAGTAGCTAGTTTTATCAACTACAACCAGGTTTGTATCTAGTGCACTAAATTTTGGATAGCAAGTGTGAATAGAAATGTCAAGTGCGGTGAGTTTTGAAAGTGCATTGGATTTGTCAAAAACAATAGATTTTCATCAATATCTCTTTGTAGGAAAAAGAGAAAAAGTGAGTTTTTTTTGGCAAGTGCGACTGGTTTTTGGTCAAGTGTGCTAGAAACAGTATTAAAAGTGGCCTTTATTCAATCTTGTTTTCTAGTTTTAATATTTGGCAGTAGCTTGGATGATTTTTTTTTATCTATTTCGAGATTTGGCAAGTGATATCATGCAAGACCACAGTCAAAACATATGTGACCCAGATTTCTATACTTTAAAAATGTTTCCTTCCATGAAAGATCAAAGTTCATAAAGGTAGAAGTGCTAAAGTTATAGTTTCCAATGTTTACTTTTTCCTTAATGTGACTTGAAATGTGAGCCTAGATATCTAGAAACCTTCAAAGATTGTTGTTTTATGACATCTTTTAAGAGTACAAATATATGGTTCTTTTCAAAGGATTCACACTAAGTCAAAAGGGTTTTTCATTTTAGAACCATGTTAAGTACTTATTTTGATGTACATTCATTTTAATGCAAGGAAAAAGTTTGATGTTTTCAAATTAATCGAATAGATCTTTGGAAAATTTCATGAAAATAAAGTATACCCTAAGGATAGACACTTTTTCCTAGGTGGGCTTACCTCATGCCCCGAAGGGATGATTTTAAATGCAACGAATGGAGAGGATTTTTATGCTCAACCATAAGTCAAATTTGGTAAGTAACTTCTTGGAATCATAGTTCCAATGAACCACTTCAAAGTATGTTTTGGATAAAAGGGTAGCTTCTACAAACATTTGGTTCTTGGTAATGTTTTGGGGAAATTATTTTATGATGTCTATACATTCAGAAATTCACTCAATTAAGAGGCCTCCCAACCCTTTCAATTTTTGACGTATCACACAAATACTGAGTGATACATTCGTCGGTATAGAACAACAACAACGAGTGGGTGAGAACTTTCCTCACACCCACAATAATTTATATAGTAGAACAAAATAAAGTATCACTTGGGTTGCCTTTAAGTTATCTAGCATCAGATGTATCTCAAAAGGCAGGCCCTCTAAAGGTATGCTAATTTGAAGTAAAAAGTGTGAAACTCAAGATGATTTTTGTCACCCAAGATCACAAAAAAGGCATGAGGGAAGAGGATAGTCACCTATTTTTCCAAACATAGAATACACATAATACACTTCATTGAAATTTGATTCTATTTAAGCACCTCAAGTGGTGCTATCCACAAAGTAGAGTGTGAATAACATAATAGTTTTCTTTTTAATTGCACCAAAGAAAAATGTTCTAGACTTTAGACAAAGATATCACAATGTGCAAAAAAAGAAATTGATTTGTTCATTTTTAAGCCCAAAATTGAGTGTTTCCTAGATCCTTGTCTTATTTGGTCAGCAAAAAATGAAATAGAGCATTTGTCAACAAATTGAAATCATTTGGTCAACAAAAATCAAACATGTTTTAAAGCACCAAAAATCAAAATTTTTATTTTTGGGGTTCTTTTTAAGCACCAATTTGAGTGTTTTCCAACTATGAAAGCTTTGAACATTCATTTAGAGCACCAAAAGAAAAGTGTTTGTTTGTGGGATTCTTTTTAAGCACCAAATTTGAAGTTCTCTAACTTTATGAAAGCTTTAAAAGATTCATTTTAGAGCACCAAAAATGAAGTTTTTGTTTGTGGGGTTCTTTTGAAGCATCAAATTAAAATTTTCTAACATAGGAAAGATTTGAAAATAAAAATTTCTTTGACCGTTTGTCTTCCCCGTAGTAAAAGCGTTAATCATTTTATGATAAACACCATTTATGCCTTTGCAAATCCTACATAAGAAAACATTAGTACTTGTTACACATTCAAATCAGGTACCGACTAGTGTTAGAAATGAAAATTTAACTTATAGATCTTGGACACAGATTGGCAGAGAAAAAGTGAAGGATAAATAGTTAATAACAGCCTCTGTCAGAGGTCAAAAGCACTAAAAAAATCAAAAGCACCCTATGTTAGAAAACAAAAGCATGAGAAAAAGTCAAAAGCACCAAAAAATAGGTCAAAAGTGCCATAACAGTGAAGTCATGTGCAAAAATTTTCTATAACCTGTGCATGAAGATTTTTTCAGAGCACTTCCAGAACCTACAACTTCAATTTAAACTCATAAAATCACTAGTGCTAAGGACCGTGCTCCCATCAGGAGTGCTATAATGTGTAAGGGGGAAATTTGTAAGTATAAATAAGATAATTGCATTGAATAGAAACTAATCTAAATCAAAAATAACAATCAAGATCTATGCCCATTACTCATGAAATGAAGCTTTCCAAGCTATTAAAAAAAAGCAATGAAATCCTATGATATCATAATGATTTCAAAAACAAAGGAAAGTTCACCAACCCATGTCAGAGTGTGTTCATGAAGATGTGGTTGTTCGTATCAATGTGAAGCTTCCATAGTGAAAGTGAGAGGTTTGAAGAACGTGTGTATGTTGTTGATCGAAGATGTGTTGAAGCTCTGTCAATGTCAATTATGATATTGGCATCACTTTTTTGCATAAATTATACCGATTCTCTGAAACTTTTTTGTGAGGAAAAAGGTTTGTTATATAGAATTTGTGATTTGAAATGGGCAGTTAGGATTTTGTAGTAGGATGTCTTGATTGGCAGTCGAAATATGTTGAGAGAACTTAGATGGGCATAATTTGTGCAAATTGATTACATGATTAATGTGATTGAAGAATATATAGATTAGTCAAGAAATAGATTGATCAGTGAGGAAATAGATGAATTAGTCAGGAAATACATTGAGCAATCAGTGGTTCATAGTTTTCTCAATCAAGAAAGTCCAAGTGAGGGTAATTAATTAATTATTTATTTTTGGAGTTGAACATGCAAATAAAGTTTGACTTTTGCAAACAAAGTTGCATTTGTTTGATTCAATTTTTGATGATGTTATTGAATAGTTTATTTATTCAAAACTTGGAGGGTAAGTGATTTAATTAAACTATTATGTTTCAATAATTCAATCAACTTAGGGGAATAGAGTGGATTAGTGACATAATAAAATAATTGGAATTATTTAATTAATTGGGAGGAATAAAGTTGGATTAGGAATTTATTAAATAAATGAAATTTATTTAATTTGTCAAATTTTATGAAAAAGTGAATTAACTAAATAATATCATATTATTCAATTCATAGTAGAAAATAGGGTTTTTGATGCTATTGATGTGAAATGCAATGATATTTTATGATAATGATGTCTATGATGTGAAAATGTCATTTATTATTTGTGATAAGTGTTAGGTCAACTTGTAGGATAGAAAATTGTTATCGCTAGGGTTTAGGACATAGGACAACAATCTTCTATACTCCACGTTTATGGAAAACCCTATAGATCTCAATCTAAATGTAAAAAGATCTTGCAATAGGGTGTCCTATGGTTTTATTTATGATTACAAGAGGGGTTCACCACCAACCTAGGGCTTGGAAAGACTTATGAAATGCAAGATCTAGTGACAAAACCTAATGATGTGCAAAGCTTAATTAAGTGACCTAGAAATGCAAGTAAATCATAACAAAAAACTATAAAATCAGAAGTGTGCACCTAGAAACCTATAGAGGCTTGAATGAGGACTGGAAATGTTGGAAATGTTGATTTTTATATTGAGTGGGACTCATACACTAGTCTAGGAACTTTAGTCCCAGACTAGGTTTTCTGCACCAAAACTAGAATCTGACAATGCTTATTCTAAATCTCCTGAAACCCTAAAAATTAGTTGTACTGGGACTCATATGCCCAAGGTGGTGTATCAATTTGAGTGTGATTTTTTAGAGGATTAAGAGTTGATCCTTCTCTCCAATCTCTTCTCTTGCTGCCACACTTTGTTTCTAGATTTGAAATCTTGATTTTAGACCTATAGAAGACTTTATGTGACCTTGCAAGTGAGGATACAACTCCAACAACTTCCTTCAAGCTTGTAACCTAATATTCAAAGATCCTTCATGATCTAAGACACCTAGATCTGAAATCAAACATGTAAAGAGGAGATTTTTTTTTTATTGTTAGTGAATAGGGGTTTGCCTTGGTCAAACCCCTTTTAGGTAATTAAACCAAATGATGAGATAATGAAATAAGGAAATGAAACATGAAACAAGGAATATGAACACATAGCTAATGATACATTGAATGATTTCTTGTAAATCTACAATTTAACATGAAGTGTCCATGAAGGATGTAGATATAGACCTTGAAATAAGTGTAGAACAATGCTTAATCTTGGATATTCAATGCTACATCACAACACTAGCTAAACAACATGCTTGATGCTTGATAATCTTGACATGATGATGGATCTTAAATTGCTGCACCAATTGATGAAGAAATCTGCCCTTGAATGCCTTAGAAATGCTCTTATAAACTCTTTTGATGCTCTTACAAAGTCTTGGAATGCTTAACTATTGAATTTTTGAATTGATATCATGAAGGATTAATGAAATAATTATTTGAGATCTTGTTTATATAGGAAACGTACCTAAGCTACCATTTATTAGATCCCATGATGCAGGAGCATCCAGCAGTGTAGGGAAATCTTGCATAACCCAAAAAAAATGTTTTCTTTATTTTATTTAGTTGTTTTGAGTCCCAAGATGGCACTTAAGGGGTATAGGACAATCAAACATCAAAAATAGTGAAAAATAGGTGCTTACTATTTTTGTAATTTGGCCTAAATGGGATCATATGGACCTAAACATTTACCCCAAGGAGCAGAGCTGAAAAAAAATTTTGGTCACGAAAGAATCACCTCAATACCATGAATGGTTTGGGAGAAATTAAACTTTTTGTCCCGAGAAATTTCTTCAATGCAACTTCAAAATCAAATATAATACTTTAGAGGCCCTAAAACAACTTGAAAGGTTGTTGAACCAACCTATGTATTGAAGGTTGAAGGTTGCATCAAATGGATTTCATTGATTTCAACACCGTACTACATGTATGACCCATTTACCGGAAGTTATTTCACATTGAAGATAACCATTATGTATGGTCCAATATGTTGGCTTTATGTCTAGTTTCTACCCTATGAAAAATTATGAATTAGGTATTTGATGATCTTGGATGACTTGGTGGGTGTAATAGTTTATGTATGTTTTGGTTGACTTAATTAATGTGTAAGATACATATATATGCATATGTGCCTCGCTGGAAAAGATATTAGAAGAGAGATTATGCAAGGACATACGTATAGAAAAGTGTGTGGATGCAATAGATTAGAATAAGAAAATTTGGGGAAGAAAAAAAGTGTGTGATCAAATCAAGAGTATTGAGTGACTTCTGATATGTAGTGCTATCTTTATAGAGCTTCATTTGGAACTAAATTCATCACAAGAAAAAGTGTAATTCATTAGTTCTCTTTTGGTGGTAAGCCATTACTTTTGTATTCTGGTAGTGAGCCATCTTCTTTGTATCTCTATGGTAGTGATCCCTCTATTTTGTAGCCCTATGGATACTGAGTCTAGATAGTGAGTCCTTATTTCAAGCTGTGAGCCTTTTTGTAATCAGTTTTGATATTCTCTATAGTGCGAGTTAATCCTCATCGTGGTTTTTCCCTCATTGGGTTTTCCACGTAAATATGGTATTATTGTGTTTATGTGATGACTTTTAATTTTTCATTTATTAATGAATATTGCATGTAGTATTTGGGTATAGTTCTAGTATATGGTTGAAGGTTTGAATTTGGTGACAACTGATTCATCCCCCCTCAGTTGTCATGTTCAACAATTGGTATCAAAGCTTGGTCCTTTGGAATAAGTTTAACAACTTGAAGGAGATCTTCGAAGATTTAACTAAATGATGAAGGGATCTGACTTAGATGAAGAATTGAGAGAAGAAACCTTAGATTTTGAGAATGAAGATCTGAAAGAAAATGTCAAATAGGCAGGTGAATGTATTTAGAAATTAAGAAATCAGATCTAGAAATTTAAGTTGAAGCATAAAGAAGTTTACCAAGAACTAAAAGAGGTAAAGGAGATCGCTAAAAATCTAAGGATGAAACTTGAAGAAAGTAAAAGACTAGAAGAGAATCTAAAATTTGAAATTTGAAAAAGAAAAGAAATTATCAATCAAAAGACATAAAAATGTGACAATCTTGAATAGGAAGTAATAGTTCTTAAAAATAATTTGGAAAGGGAAAAAAGTTTTGAAGAAAAATTCAAGATAAGTTCAGGAATGGTTGATGAATTTATTTCATCTCAGAAGACTACAAAGGATAAAGGTGGTCTAGGCCTCGAAGAAGGACAAAGTTCAAAGACTAATCCTAGTCTCAACAAAATGAATAGTCAAAGGAAATTTCAAGGAAGTGCTTATCAAGACAACAATAGAAGGATCAATACAAAAAGGATACCTGGCCAATAGCCTAATGATCAAAGCTACACATCTTTTAATGGATTTTTTTATTCATGCAATAAATTTAGACATAAAGCAATAGAATGTAGAAGAATTATGAACTAGAATAGATTAAGTCAGGGTATTGGATTCTTTGGTGGACAATGCTATGTTTGCAACAAGTTTGGACATAAATCTATAGAATGTATAAGTTAGATAATGATGAATAGATTTAATACTAGTAGAAGATTTCATTCTCCTCAAGGCTACTATTACACATGAAATATGTTTGGAAACAAGGCTAATCAGTGTAGGACAAAGATGAAAACAAACTCTCTTGATAAAATATTTATTGTATGTCACTCTTGCAACAAACCTGGACATATCTCAAAATTCTATAAGAGAAAAGTTGGAAAGAAACTAAATTAGGAATAGAAGAACAAGCTTATAAACAAGGTAAATCTAGAAGAAGTGAGGAGAGAAATGGAAAAGATCTAGAGAAATAAAGAAGAATCAAAGAACAAGGATGAATCTAATAATCATGTATTTGCATCTGGTGCAAATACCCCTTCTATGAACTAAATATTGTATTGGATTCAGGGGGAGCAGTCACAGAAAATCAATGAAACCCTCAATATAAGTGGCGTCATACAATGACACAAGGTTATGTGATGTAAATTTTTATTATGAAGGCAATAAAGAAAAATCTGGTAGAAAACAAGCATTACAAAAGCTTTATAGAACCTTTTTACAATGCATTTCACAAAATAGCTGACAAATTTGGTGGAAGGAGGAATTGATAGAACAAAGTACAAATGATGATGTCATGAGCAATAAATTATCCTTTATGATGAAACCCTAAAAGCGACAAGTTAAATATGGAATATTGGGTGGTCTTTTTCATTTTGAAGTGAACGAGTTGAGAAATAAAGAGTTAGGGTTAATAGCTAGAAAAATTATGGAGAACAAGGTTGAAACAATGGGTTCAAATTTAATGGTGGTATTTAGTCTGGGTATATCATCAAATTGAAAAAGTTGAGTAAGTTACAAATTGATGAATTTGATCATGTAAAGATTCGAAATCTTGAAACTTCTCTTTCAGTTGAGAAAATTCAAAAGGTCAACAATTTAGGGCATAAGGGTTTAGACATTTGGAGCAAATTTCCATATTTTTTGAATGTGGACATTATTCAAGTTATTTTAAGCAAAATTCAAGGTGATAAGATGATCTTTTACAAACCCTATGAGATCACGAAGGAGGAAATTGCAGCAATAACAAGATTATGCAATAACTAACCTATTCCAGTGATGAAATCCATAAAGAACAAAGAGGTTGAAGCCCTAACTAGGGTAAAATATTAAAATCATTTCATCTCATCAAAATACTTACAAAGGTTGTTGTTGATGGTTTTTCACATCATGTGTTGCCATCAATTACAAAGGGGCAGATTGTTGAAGGTTGAAGGTTGCATCAAATGGTTGTCATTGATGTTAACACCATACTACATGTATGACCCATTTAACAAAAGTTATTTCACATTGAAGATGACCATTATGTATGTTCTGATAGGTTGGATGTATGTCTAGTTCCTATCGTGTGAAAAATTATGAGCTGGATATTTGAAGATCTTGGCTGAATTCATGAGTGTAATACTTTATGGATGTTTTGGCTGACTTAACTAATGTGTAAGATACATATCTATACATATGTGCCTCTCTAAAAAAGACTGTAGAAGAGAGATTATGCAAAAAGGACATAGGGATAGAAATGTGTGTGGATGCAGTAGATCATAATAAGTGAATTTGGTGAAGACAAAAAGTGTGTGATAATATCAGGAGTAGTGAGTGAATTCTGATATGTAGTACTATCTTTACAGAGCTTCATCTAGAACCGAATTCATCACAAGAAAAGGTGTAATTCAGCAGTTTTCTTTTGGTAGTAAGCCATTACTTTTTGTATTCTAGCAGTGAGCCATCTTCTTTGTATCTCTATGGCAGTGAGCCCTCTGGGTTGTAGCCTTGTGGATAGTGAGTCCTTATTTCAGGCAATGAGCCTTATCTTTGGCAATGAGCCTTTTGTAATCAGTTTTGATATTCTCTATAGTGTGAGCTAATCCTCATCGTGGTTTTTCCCTCATTGGGTTTTGTACATAAATTTGGTGTTACTGTGTTTATGTGATGACTTTCATTTTTACATTTATTAATGAATCTTTCATGCAGTATTTGGATATAGTTTTGATATATCATTAAAGGTTTTAATTTGGTGACAATTGTTTCAGCCCCCTCTATGTTGTCCTATTCAACACTATGGTGGGTTCATGCATTGTAGATCTCTTTGAGATGTTTGAGAGCTTTCTAATGATATGCAATAATAGCAAATTAGGTACCCATATCAAAAATTATGGCCCCACAAAGTTGCCCCTCTAAAAAGTGAATTTCATTAAAATTTCTTCCTAGGCTAGAAATCAAATAGCATGACTTTTGGTGACAAAAGAAAAGGAAAATTTGAACTTTGTGGAGCATTATAGGGTAGTTATTAGGTAAAATAAAAAGGTTTAAGTGGAGGTTGTAGAAGGTGGCTCCAATAGTGCAAATTGTGGCTCCAAATAGTAGATTTTATTTTCAAAGATGATTCTGTTGTAATGAATCAAGCCCATGAGGCTATAGCATGTAAGTTTTGAATCTATAATTTCATTATCTAAAAAATTTCAAAGTGGGTTATTTTTCTGTCTCTCATCTTCTGTGCTCGTATCTATTATTGTGATTTGTGTGGTTTCAGATAGCTTGGCCCTCATCAAGTGGTAGCAAATCAAGAGTTCCTGAGTGTGTTGACAGATCACTGAATGTGAGGCAGTTTACACCAAGACTTGTGGTTGTGGGTCTATGAGAAAAGATGTCAAAATGAAGAAACTATGGTGGAAGAAATGTTAGGGTAATAAAAGAGGGTTTTAGAGCCCTCCAGAGACAAGTTCAAGCATTGCAAGAGGAGTTGTGTAGAGGCGTTGATGTTAGAAGAAGAGATGAAAGCAAAGATGAGGAGCCATTCAAAGAGGAAGCACTGGATGTAATGGATCCTAGAGAATTCATACTGATTAGGGCCATTTCCAAGATTGGAAAGAGGTCAAAAATAAAAGTTTCTAATTTTTCTGGAAACCTAAATCCAAAGAATGATCGATTGGAGTATTTTGAGTATGAATAAATAGAAGACCAAAATAGGATCAAGTTTTCAAAGGATAAATTGAAAGGCCATGCTAGCATATGGTGGAAAGAAGTCTAGTTGGAAAGAATTAAAAGAGGAAAAGAGAAAATAACAAGATGGGATTGGATGGTGGAAAAATTGAAGAGACAATTCATTCATAGGGACTATGAGTTGAATTTGTTGAAGAAGATACAAGGGTTGAAACAAGCAAGAAAATATTTTAAGGAGTATACAAAATAATTCCATTGATTCTTGATCAGAATAGGTCATTTTGAGGCCAACAAGGAGAAAGTTTCTCGTTACATAAATGGGTTGAAGCTAAGCATTCAAGAAGAGTTGAGTTTAGTAAGAATGTCTACCATTGAAGATGCATATTAGTTTTCTTTGAAGGTAGAAGAAAATTCAAATAGAAGATTTGAAAGCAAGAAAAGAGGTGGAGGTTGTTGTGGAAAGACTAGTGGATGATCGTATGGAGGTAAAAATGAAGATCAAAATAAGGGTAAAGGATCTAGTAGAAGCCAATTCTAGAAAAAGATAAAACCTACCATCCTCATGATCAAAATAATGGAGATCAAAGAGGAAAAGGAAGATCTAGATGAGGACCAGGAAGAGGAGGCCTTTTTGGAACCTATTTCCAATGTGGAGAAGAAGGACATAGAGCCACTGATACATTTTGAACCATTTTTTGACGACAACCTGTCAGAATTTTGATGGGCTAGAATTTTGACATTTCAAATGTCGTTGAAATTCTGACGCAAAAATAGCGACAAACAGCCGTCGAAATTCCGATGGGTTGTCGTCAAAAAATGGTTCAAAATGTATCAGTGAGCCTATGAGTGTCATCAACATCACGGAAGGACAAATAGAAGACCTGAGGGTAATGCACAAGTTACACATGTAGTTGAAGATGTTGAATCTTCACATTCTGAGGATGCTGGAAGAGGATAGGTTCTTGTTACCAGAAAAGCCTTGCGAATGAGGAGAAGGAACCAACTCAAACGAAGATTTTTTTTTTCACTAGATGTAAGTGTGAAGGTAAAGTTTGCAATGTTATTATTGATGGAGGTGGTATTGATAACCTTGTTTCATAAGATATGGTTAGTAAGTTACGGTTAAAGAGAAGAAGGCATCTAAATCCATACCAAATTTCTTGGTTGTAGAAGGACCATAAAGCTTTGGTAAATGAACAATGTTTATTAAGGTTCAAGATTGGAAATTACCATGATGAGGTATTGTGTGATATTATGACAATCGATGTTGTCATATGTTGCTAGGTAGACCATGGTAGTTTGATGAGTGAGAAGTACATGATGGACATTCCAACACCTATTCTTTGATAAAGGATGGAGTTCATCATAAGTTGAAGCCCTTGAAAGAGGCAAAAGAAAAGGTGTTCAGTAATGCAAGAATTTGTTTGGTTGATGGAAGAAAGTTCCTAGAAGGTATGAGGAATGAGCATATGTGTTTTGCATTGATCCATATAATTGAAAAGGAAGATCCTACTGAGGTACTTATAGAGGTTTTAGATTTGTTGAATAAGTTTCAACACTAGTAGAATTTGACAAATAAATGACTAGGTGACTAAAAAATTTAGTTACAAAAACTAAATATGACTAAATTCTACTCATTTATTACAACTCAGCTATAAATGAGTAAATAAATGACTAATTTGGTCATTGACTAAAAAAATATTTAGTCACAAAAATAAAAATGACTAAATAGTTAGTGATCAAATCCAAAGTAGACAAAAATTTAAAAAAATAATTCAGCCAATTATTGGTGTGATGTAATCATGCACATGATGTATTGGTATGATTATTCATATTCATTATATATGCATTTGTCTCGCTTGACTTCGCTTCATTCATTCATTATAGAACTCACTTGATTCGTTATCCTAGCATGAGGCATTTTGATCTTCCATGGGTGATAAGGATTTAGAGAGGACCTTGAGACTTCTAAAAATGTAGGAAAGGGCAAGGAATTCAAAGTTTGGTGCAATGAATTTGAATTTTCCAAGGCCCTCTATAGCAAAATCGGATTTGGGGATGCCCTCTGCAAAAAATTTAGAGGTAATTTGAAACCCTGATTAGATTAAACACAAATTCAAAATGCTCATTACAATCTACTGCTCTTAATAATGTTCTTTTACAATATTGCCACTATTCTACTCTATAATGTGCTTGAGCTAAATATAATAAAATTTGGGTGTCAGTGCCAAATTAGAATTTCCTCAAATAATTCTGGTGCATTTTCATTGCAAGCACAAATTTTCCTTGTGCAAAGCAAACATATGCTATATTTACCCACACATCAGGAATCTAAAAAAAGATGTTTCCTACTACAACTTCTTGTACCTATGTAAAAATTTCCTTTGCAATATCAAATTGACCCCTTTTAGCTAGCACAATGGCTGCCTCATTTGTAGCATAGACATTTCATGCTTTGTGCCAACACTTTACAATATAGTTATCTATCCTTCTCAAGATGTTGTGCCTTTGTCTTTAGATCTCTCCTCTGATTGCGAAAAGCTACAAAAAAATTCTAATTTCCAAGTGAAATGTCAACATAAGAATTCATTGCATCTGATTCACTTTGTGTAGCTTTAATTGTTTCTTTGCTTTAAGCTAGTCATCTATTTTCAGTTTCATTTTTCCAAGCATAGATAAAGCATTTGATGAGCATTTATCCACCTTAAGTGCATCCCCAATCAATTCTAGGCTTAGTTGGATATCATTCTAAACATGAGCAATGGCTGCAAAACTTAGATACACATCCACATAATCATAAAACTTTAACAATATTATCCTCTATAAAAGATTTATTTTTTAGTATCATGCAGTTGTTCAAACAACCTAGCAAGATTAAATAGTGTTGTGACTTTATCCCATGGTAACTCAAGTGAAACACCACCTTCTTCTAGTTGATGGAAGAATTTCATATCTTTAAAGAGCACAGGGAAAACTACAAAATTAGCACTAGGGATTTTATTTATGAATTCAACCCAAATTCCATTTCCTAATGCATTCATAAAAGGTTTTTGAGCCAACTCTAGTTCATCACGCTCAAAATGAAGAACCCCAATGTTGTTTGACAATTGAAAGGGTACTTCTTCTCTACTCTTCTTTAGAAGATACTTTGGCATCTTAAGAGAATATAAGGCTACACTAGGTTATAATGATATTAATAGCTCACCCATCTTGATAAATGCATGGGAATAAGGTGGATCTATGTGAGTTTCCTTTCTTAAAATTTCCAATGCCTTCTCTGCCAACCCTTGCTGAGCATATATATGGCCTACTAATTTTAAGCTCTCACAGTTTTCAGGGTGGACCTCCAAAACCTTTCCAAAATTTGAGAGAGAACTCTTAACATCTCCCAACTTCAATTGAACCTATCCACAAAATATTGTGGCCTTTGTCTTTCCTTGAAAAGTGGCATCATGTAATCACCTTTATTATGATAAGATCGTGCAAGATTATAATATGAATGAGATTTCATGAGAGGGTGGTTAGCTGAAACAAGAGTTGTCTTAGTCAACTGTTCCACAAGAAAATGTTGCCCTATAGTGAAGAAAAATGGTTTGCTAAATGATTCAATTCCATTGTAGAGTACGGGTATAATTAAAAGGCTTTACACATCTTTTCCATTCCTTCATGAACACTACCTTTTTCACTAATTGTGAGAATCCTACAAGTAAAAAATGAACAAAACTAACCACATAGATTTATGTAGAGGAAAAAAATAATTTCCTAATGCCTCCATAGAATTTTGTTGAGCCAACTCTAGTTCATCACACTCAAAATGAAGAACCCCAATGTTGTTTAACAATTGAATGGGTACTTCTTCTCTGCTCTTCTATAGAATAGAGTTTGGCATCTTAAGAGAATATAAGGCTGCACTTGGGTCTGATGGTATTAATAACTCACCCATCTTGATAAATGCATGGGAATGATGTAGATCTATGCGAGTTTCCTTTCTTAAAATTTTCGAAGCCTTCTCTGCTTGCCATTGTTGAGCATATATATGGCCTACAACTTTCAATCTCTCACAATTCTTAGGGTGGACCTCCAAAACCTTTTCAAAATTTGAGACAAAAATCTTAAGATCTCCCAACTTCAATTGAATCTATTCACAAAATCCTATGGCCTCTGGCTTTACTTGATTGATGTCATGTAGTAGAATTCAGTGGTTTCATAATCACCTTTACTATGATAAGATCATGCAAGATTATAATATGAATGATATTTCATGAGAGGGTGGTCAATTGAAACAAGAGTTGTATCAGTCAACTATTCCACAAGAAAATTTTGCCCTGTAGTGAAGAAAAAATGGTTTACTAAATGATTCAATGCCATTGTAGAGTACAGGTATAATTCCAAGGCTCTACACATCTTTTCCATTCCTTCATGAACACTACCTTTTTCACTAACTGTGAGAATCCTATAGGTAAAAAATGCACAAAACTAACCACAAAGATTTATGTAGAGGCAGAACATCATTTCCTAATGCCTCCATAAAATTTTGTTGAGCCAACTCTAGTTCATCACCCTCAAAATGAAGAACCCCAATGTTGTTTAACAATTGAATGGATACTTCTCTGCTCTTCTTCAGAAGAGACTTTGGTGTCTTAAGAGAATCTAAGGTTGCACTAGGGTCTAACAATATTAATAACTCACCCTTCTTGATAAATGCATGGGCATCAGGTGGATCTATGTGAGTTGCATTTCTTAAAATTTCCAAATCCTTCTCTGTTAGCTCTTGCTAAGCATTTATATGGCCTCAAACTTTTAAGATCTCACAGTTCTCAGGGTGGACCTCCAAAACCTTTTCAAAATTTGAGAGAGAACTTGTAAGATTTCTGAGCTTTAATTGAACCTATCCAAAAAATCTCGTGGCCTCTGGCTTTCCTTAATTGATGTCATGTAGTAATGGCCAGTGGTGTCATAATCACCTTTACTATGATAAGATCATGCAATATTATAATATGAATGAGACTTCATGAGATGGTGGTTAGTTGAAATAAGAGCTATCTCAGCCAACTGTTCCACAATAAAATGCTACCCTATAGTGAAGAAAAAATGGTTTGCTAAATGATTCAATGCCATTGCAAAGTATGGGTATAATTCAAAGGTTCTACACATCTTTTCCATTCCTTCATGAACACTACCCTTTTCACTAATTGTGAGAATCCTATAGGTTAAAAATGCACAAAAACTGACCAGAAAGATTTATGTAGAAGCAAGAACATCATTTCCTAATGCCTCCATAAAAGTTTGTTAAGCCAATGCTAGTTCATTACGCTCAAAATAAAGAACCCCAATGTTGTTTAACAATTGAATGGGTACTTCTTCTTTGCTCTTCTTCAGAAAATAAATTGGCATCTTAAGAGAATCTAAGCCTGCACTAGAGCCTAACAATATTAATAACTCACCCATCTAGATAAATGCATGGGCATCATGTGTATCTATGCAAATTTCCTTTCTTAAAATTTGCAAAGCCTTCTCTGCCTACCCTTGCTAAGCATATATATAGCCTATAGCTTTTAAGCTCTCATAGTTCTTGAGATGGACTTCCAAAACCTTTTCAAAATTTGAGAGAGAACTCTTAAGATCTCCCAACTTAAATTGAACTTGTCCACAAAATCGTGTGGCCTCTGGATTTCCTTGACTGATGCCATGTAGTAGTGGTGAGTTGTGTCATAATCACCTTTACTATGATAAGATCATGCAAGAATATAATATGAATGAGATTTCAAGAGAGGGTGGTCAATTGAAACAAGAGCTATCTCAATCAATTGTTCCATAAGAAAATGTTTCCTTGTGAAGAAAAAATGATTTGCTAAATGATTCAATGCCATTGGATAGTACAAGTATAATTGAAAGGATCTACGCATCTTTTCCATTCCTTCATGAACACTACCTTTTTCACTAATTGTGAGAATCCTACAATTAAAAAGTGCACAAAACTGACCACAAATATTTTTCCCCATTTAAAACAGCAAAATTGCCAAAAAATGCAAATAAAATCATGTTGATTTCCATGCAAAAAATAACCATGATACCATAGCTTGTTTCTTACTATTATGATTTGATTTTTTTTTTTGAAGCATCCATAGCATTTTTGAAATCACCTGTTTTATGCTTTTAGCCATAGCAGCAAGAAAATGAATTGTTTAATAATAAAATTATTTGGTAGACATGTGTGGAAAATGTGGTAGCATAGAAAAGGAAATGAACTTTGGAAAAAATTCCTCAAAGAAATGTGGTCTCATGGTGATGAAATGCCATGACAAGTGAATTTTTATGGATTGTCATGGCATTCCATCACCATGAGACTACATTTCTTTGAGGTATTTTTTCAACTACTTCACTTCCTTGTCTATTTATTGCTTACTATTATGCTTTGATAGATTTTTCCAAGCATCCTTAGCTTGTTCGAAAGAACTTGTTTTAGGATTTTAGCCATAGCAACAAGGCAATGAACTTTTTGAAAAAATGCCTCAAAGAAATGTGGTCTCATGGAATTCCATGACAAGAAAATACAATTGGAAGTTGCTCCTAGTTATTAGTTATGTAATGTGAAGTAAGCGCATAACTGCTTAGGTTGAATTTGTAAAAACTGTATTGTAATTGAAATTTTGTCATTTATCAGCATCTAGTTATTAGTTATGCAATGTGAAATAATGATTTGAATTTGAAAGATATGCAATGCAATGTAATCAACAATTTTAATATAAACTAAAAAAATCTATTTTTTACAATTCATTAGTTAAAATCTCTATTTTATTTTCTCTCTGTAACTCTATTTCTATGGAAATGCCTTTCAATTAAAAACTAGTTTTTTCTCTTTATGTACAATTTTTTGTTGCTATGTGTAGAACAATACAGATGGATCAATGTCAAACATTGAAATACCATGCATTTGATGAGAGAATAGCTGATGAGAATCACATGGACAAATATCCATGTCCATGTTATGACTATCTTGGTCGAAAGATGAAAAAAAGAAAGATTTATCAACATATGATAAGATATGGGCATAGTGGTATAAGCCCTTGGAATTCTAATTATTACGAAGATATGATAGAATGGCAGAGTGTGAGAGATGAAGAGGCAACAAAAATATATTCAAAGTGGCACCAAACATAGATGAAGAGGAAACAATGTTAGACAAAGGGTTTGAAGTTGATAGAATGTTGAATGAGGGTCTAAATGATGATTGTGACAAGTTGAAGGAGGATGCTTCAAAGCCTTTGTATGCTAATTGTAGGTTAATTCATTTGACAAGAATCCTTCAATTTCTTAACTTGTAAGTGGTGATTGGTTGGATAAATGAGAGTGTAGATGAATAATTGGCATTATTAAGTTTGTTGTTACCACTTGACTCCACATTTCCAACAAAAGGAAGTCAATGTAGAAAGGAAATCACTAAGCTAGGCTTAGGCTATGAAAAAATTAACACATGTGTGAATGGTTGTGTATTATTTCACAAGAATCTTTCAAGTGAGAGTGAATGTATGAAAGGTCATGAAGCGAGGTATAGAGAATGGTTGAAATTAGTAGTGGTTCCTAGAAATGTTATTTTCCACTTTCTAGTAATCCCATGATTACTCTAAATGTATACGTGCAGAGAAACTGCTAAACTTATGCAATGGCATGCACAAAATAAGAGCACTAATGGAAAATAATGACATGTTCCTAATTCTAAGAAGTGGGTGGAATTTGATAATAGATGGCCTAATTTTTCTCAAGATCCTTGTAATATAAGGTTGGGTTAGGCTCTAGATGGGGTGAACCCATTCTTAGATCAAAGTACTAAATGGTTAACTTCGCTAGTGTTTTTAATAAATTATAACTTGCCTCTATAGTTAGCAACTAAACTATTTTTCTTAATGCTATAATTGATTATACTAGGAAAGAAAAGTTTGACTTTAGATACAATTGATGCTTATCTAGAGCCATTATATGATGGGATAATGGAATTATGGAAATAAATTGAAGCAACTAAATCTTTAAGGGATATTCATTCAGTCAAATTCACTTTAAGAGCTTCCTTATTGTTTACGATTCATGATCTTCCTACATATGGAACATTTTCTAGTCTCAATGTTCATGGATACCATGGATGCCCTACTTGCAACTTCAAGGATTTTATGAGGAAATCAAGAGGTTTGTGTAAGTGTATTATTGTGGACATCGTGCTTACCTTAAAATGGATCATCCATATCATCAACAAAAATCACAGTTCAATAGCCAAGAAGACAATCGTGAAGCACCATTGCTAATAACAACTAATTACATTGTGATTGAAAAAATGTTGAAGATGAAGCAGATGGGTATGTGCAGGATCATCATGGAAAAAATAGGCCCTTAAGTGGTAAAAAATTCAGAAAAATCAGAGTTATGAAACACAACGTAAAAATTTGAATAAGTTATCTATATTATTTCAAAAATATGTAAGAATAGAATTTTTAGCAAATTGAATGTAGTTTCTAAACTACTAGGTTTGTTTAAAAAAAAATCTATTTGGTGAAAATTTGAAATTTCAATGCAGTGGTACTTAAATTTTAGGGAAAAAATAAGTAGGTGTATGTCTAACCACCCTAACCACAATAAAATGATAATATGTTTTTATAAGATTTTAGATATAAGTAGAGGACTCATGCCCCAATGTGATGCATATTTTTTTGTAATTTTTTTCCAAGTAAATAATTAATTATGAATTTTTTATTGCAACTTTTTAAAAAATATAAAAAATTGTATGTCTGACCACCTTAACTTTGTTAAAACTTCATGAAATTCAATTTTTCTTTTTTTAATCCTATAGTATACAAAGCATAGAATGTGACACATGTTTTGGATTCAAAAAATGTTATACCGTTTGAAAGCTATAGATGTTTTTCAATCAACCTATCAATCAGGACTTTAGTCGTAATTTGAATAGAAAATGAATAATAATTACTTATTAAATTAATAGTAAAGCATAATTTATATCAGTGGAAAGTTGAGAATCTCCTTAAAAAACCCTTTTCATTTCATCAATTTTGGGTAAAAATATAGTCATTAGCCACATACCCATCATATTGCCACTTTTTGGCCCATCATGATCTTGCACATACCGAAATGCTTGAACACAGAATCCTGACCCTTGAAGACGAATTGGAAAGGATTAGTATGACTTTGGAGAAGGGTGGGGAGGGGACTAAATCTACTATGAAGTATGAGTCTATGGGCATTCCTACTCCCATTGAAATGGCCAAGAATCACAAGGAGGTTGTTCCTTGTGTGGAAGCTGGTGTTGGTGAAAGGAATGTGAAGGATGAGGGTTCGGTTGACAAGGCTGGTGGGGTGTAGAATTTTTTGATTATTGAGGTAAATATGCATGGGATTGGAGCTAGAATGCATAATAAGACCAAGGTACAGGGTGGGGTCCTTGCTAAAGATAAGTTTAAAGTTATGGATGACCATCAGAAGATTGTGGCATGTGACATGGAGGCTACAAAAATCCTAAAGAATATGTAGCTCTACTATTTTTGTCCTTCCTTTTTGGCTACTATTGTGCTGATGGTTTGTTGTTTCTTAGTTGTTGTTTTCTCTATGTAGTTATCTTTTGCTTCAGCTATTCTTTTTTGTAAAGGGTTTCAGGGCCCCTTCAAAATGTGTTTACCTCTAATATAAAATAGGTGATTGCATTGTTGAGAATGGACAAAAAAGAATTTCATTTATTGAAATTTATGGTAGTAGATATGATCCATGTAATAAAAGTGTTGTAAAAAGATTCTGCATATTCTATAAGATGTCATACTTTAAGGATATAGCCATTAGGCATACTATTGACTTTATGCATACTGAGAAAAATATAGCCTATGCTATTATAAAACTCTTTTTGGTGATTTTGATACTATCTCATCATGTGAAGACTTTCAACAACTAAAGATTCATTGAAATATTTGGGTTGAAAAATATGATGATGAAAAATATGGAAAACCGAGTGCTCCTTATATTTGGACAAAGGAACAACGCGCATGATTCTTATAGTTAATGTTTCAGAATCTATTTCCCACTAGATATGTAAGTAGTAGGAGTATTAGAAGCCAAACTGACATTAATGGCTTAAGAGGCCTCAAGACCCATTACTATCATGTCATCATGGAGAATATTTTACCAAGTGTGGTAAATATATTAATTTTGGAAAAGGGGCCAAGATTGGCAGTTATAAGGTTGGGTCTAATATTAAAGAGAATGAGTTTACATGTATTAGATCCTTCAAACTTTGATAGTTTGAGAGAGGATTTTGTTGAAGACCTTTGTCTATTAGAATGGGAATTTCCACCAACAACCTTTAGCATTTTTATGCATCTTTTGATACATATACGATGTGAACTAAAGAATTGTGGCCCGATAAGAACAAGATGGATGTATCCTATAGAACAATATATGAAGGTTTTAAAAAAAAATGTTCATACTAGGGAAAAGATGGAAGGAAACATGTCTGAGGGATATTCAATGCAAGAGGAAATAGGATTTTGCAAAAATTATATGAAGGATTTTAGAAATGTCAATCAATGTGTATGGGATGATGATGAAGAAGACACAGTTACTAGTGAAGTATTCAAAGGAAATGGATCTCGCTTGAAGCTATCACATAAATAAAGAAGTGAAATACATGCCTATATTCTTCAAAACACATCTTCGTTCGATAAGTGGTGCAGGTTAAAAAAAAATAACACAATAATTTAGTTACTCAATTGCATTTACCAATTTATATTATCAATCTTACTATTTGTATGTTAATATGATCTATGTAGAAAATATGAAGAAGACAATCAAGCTTGGATGCAAGATCAGCCTCAAAGGCATAGACACCATGCTGATTTGATTGGAGGTGATTCTTTTCCAAAATTTGAAGAATGGATTGCTAATGTAGTCAGGGATACAAAAGAAGAAGGTCAAGATATAACGATAGAGGAAAGTGACCTTTCACAATCTCCACATTTATGGGCTATGCGTTTCAGTGGAATGTGGACCTATGGTAGTCATTTAAGAGTGGAAGAAAAATAAAAATGAAAGATAAATTATGATTATATTGTTAGTGTTGAATTTCTTCATGAAACGGAATTTTTTTTATGTTGGATTAATCCAATAGATTATTCTAGTGGACTATGGTGAAAATAATCATATATTATTAAAATGTAAGGGGATCCAACCATTTACAATAAAATTTGATGAGTATGGATTTGTACGTACAAATAAAATATAATTTTTATCAGAGATGAATGGGCCATATGTTTCCCCTCTTCAGATTAACCAATTATTTCTAATTGACGATTTAAGAAGCCTAGGATGGTCATATGTCATTCAAAAAAAGTATCGTTCAAAATGAAAAAGTCATGGAAGTTGTTGATATGATGCTTGTTGTGCAATATATTAATTTACAAGAAACATTCAAAGAAGTGGATGAAGAATATGATGGAGTGTTTGAAGAAGAAATTTTGATTACCAATGAAGAGATTGGGAGAGAGAATGCATTGCATATCACATATGAGGATGAGGAATAAAATCAAGTAGATGTAGACATGAATGAATAGGATTTTGATCTTGCTAGCAATGCAGATGATTATGATGACGTTTTGTCACCTAAAATTTGGTTATATCTATGGTGTAATTTATTAGTGAAAGTAATAAAGATCTGAGTATAGGTATTTCTTCTTCACTATTTTTTTACTAATACATTTATGAATGTAATCATCATTATTCTACTGGTACAAAACCTGAGATGTTCACTATTGATTTGAAGTGCATTTAAAGTTAAGTTCAATCATTCTTCTTAGTTTTCTTACTTTGGTTGAAAATTTGAAATTAATTTTGTTTAGTTAGAATATAATTTCTTGTATGTCCTATATGTTTTCTATACACAAACATATAATGAACATCTATTATTTAATAATACATGTAGATATCATAATATTAGGCGAACTAAGCCTCCCCATTACAAACAAAGAAATGATCTCTTAGGTCTGATTGACACTGAAAACTAAAACTAAGAGATTGCAAAATTAGAAAATTGTTCAATATTTTCAATAAAATGATATCTAAAATACTACATTCATAATAAAATCCAATACCGCACTACCACAACATTCAATAGAGGTATGTGCAGGATGGTGAGACATATAGGTCAATGTACAAATTCTTACCACAATACAAGAACAACAAAATATGAATACCATGGGGTGGTAGTGAGAACATGTTAATAACTAAAGTAAACTACAGCACCACAAGGGGTAAATAGTGACACTATGGTATGGCAGTGAACAATCACTCAATCGCTAGAATTAACCCATTGTCCCGCGAGAGTCCAAAGGCGTGTGTGCAGGGTGGTGGTACTAATACTGCTACCCCACACCGGTCTTGATATGATAGAGAGGTATGGTGGTGAATAGTCACTCAACCACCATAATTAACCCATCATCCCACGAGATTCCAAAGGGGTGTACGTGGGGTGGCAGTACTGCTAGCACTAACTCGTAATAATCTTGAAATGATAGAGTGGTACTACAGTATAAGCTATCAAATTATTAAATCATTACACTATTTGATTTCCCAAGATCAATGGCATGTATTCAAACTCAAAATATGGGAATATTCTAAAATATTTTTGCATAAATTCACATTAATAGTGAAGTGATTGAGCTCAAAAACAAATATTACTTGGGACTTGACAAAATTTTGGCAATCATTCACAAAGCTCAACGTATTGGAGGAAAGGGAGTTCAAGCGGGAAAACTTTATAGATATTATTTTGTCGAGTAAGTTCACATAAACCCTTTGTAGCAAGTGTATAAGAACTGAATTTGCTTCTACAACTAGACACTTAAAAAGTCAAGTAGGAGCAAATTCTTCATCATGCCACCTAAAAGAAGTCAACTTGCGAGTAAAAAGGAAGAGTCCACAGTTTCTAAATCAAAGAAGAGGTCCCTACAACAATCCATTCTAGATGTGTTACCTAATTTTGTAGACAAAGGATCCAAAAAGGTGTTTAAAGATACATCCCATGGATGTAGAGATCCAATTCTTAGTGTGGGATTTGTTTTAGTACTTCTATGAAAAAGGGTGAGAAGATTCCAGTTTCGAATCCTTGGACTTTAGATTTAGCTAAATTGATAGTCCCAGATGTCTTCCTAGATGTTGAGTTTATTAAAATATTGGCACAATATTATCACTCAACTACCAGGGCTATAAGAATTCCAGGTGGTTCACCATTAGTGGTGTTGACTAAAGAAGCAATTATAGAGTGTTTTATGTTAAACAAGCAAGCTATCACTAAGATCGACTTGGACAGAAGTGAGGAGGATCATAAGAGATTGAGAAAAACCTACAAGAGTGATGAACTTCCTTTACACATGAAAATGGGTGTAAACAATAAAAGGATACCTATCTCCCCCTCTCAAAATGAGCCATTTTCCATAGAAGACTTCCAAGTATATTTCAAAAGAACTTATTTTTCTTTGTGCCAAGTGCTTGGAATAGAATTTGAAGAGAGGATACCAACCTATCTCATAATGATGAAAATGAGGATACAAAATCTTGAAGTCAACATTGAGTATGAATTTGTTGCTAAAATTGAGAAAGGGTTACATGAGGGATTTTTGGAAGTAAGACGAAACTTAGTTCCCATCACTTTCAGAAAATAATCTCTACTATGTCATTTAATATTGTACCAAAATAGAAATAGATCGACTAAAAGAATGTTTTTGGGAATGATTGATGATGAAGGAAATAGGTTACCTATACAAAATTGGTGTTACATCTAGGATAGTAGATGTAAAAATAGTGATTATGTAATATTTCATGATGATTTCATAGTAAAGGTCATGGCCACTCTTGGTCATATTTCACCAAGATTTCTTAATAAAATCATGCAAGTATTAAGACCTTTAGCATTGAAGCCAAAGTAGGGACACACTCACAATTTTAATGACTAGTTCTTCTTAGCAGACCAAATAGTAATAAGGGTGTATGTGTGTCCTCAAGCCCCACATGTTTTACCTAAATTTTTTTCTACTCCAATTGAATTTTTAGAATTTATGTGGAAAATGTTATGGATGGAGTAGGATGTTATGAAAAAAAAGGGGACATTCCTCCCTGACCTAATGCAATGTGAGGAGCTATCTGCAGGGTCTGACACTCTTGAAGAACTGCAAAACTATTTGAAGATGCAGTATTAATTGAAGTCATTAGGAGAAAGGGTCTTTGATCTTGAAAGGAATATTAATTTTATAAAGAAAACACTTCTCACTAAATTTGGGATTACCCATGTAATGGATTATGAAGAAGATGTAATAATAAATTTCTTTACACCTAATGAAGTTTTTCAGGGGAAGAGGAAGTGGGAAATCATAAAGAGGCTTGAGGAGGACAAGAAGAAAAGTGACACTAGATTCCAAGGATTCTATGTTGAAGAAAAGGATCATATCAAAAGGATGAACATAATAATTGACAACTTTGAAAGATTATATGTTGAACCAGAAAGGAAACCTAAGGGTCAGTCTTCGAAACCCTCCAAGTTTCCCATCAAACCAAGTGATATTGTAATCATAGAGCCCCTACCAAAAATTTCCACAATACAATCAAAAGCATCCATTGAGCAACCAAGTCCTAAAAGGAAGAAGACACATGGAGTGTCCCCCTTAGTGGCATATGAAATAAGTGAAAGAGTAGGGGATACTGAAGAGGTAGCCAATGTAATATTGAATTTTAAAGATGATCAAGTTGATCAACCACTACCTAATCTTGCAACTGATGCTCACAAACTAGAAGAAAGAGTGGATGTAGATGGGCATAATGATCAAGAAGTGCATGGTGATGAAAGGGTGATTGCTACCCTTAGATTTATTGAAGATGATGAATTTATTCAAACTCTCGAGTTTAAGGATTTTTGGTTTAAGATGAAAATGAAAGAATTTGAGGAGAGACTCCAAATTAATAAAATGGGCACTGAGGAGTCACAACATGACCAAATTATTGCCCAGACTCTTGAAGAACTTAGGATTAATGAAATTACTATTAGCCCCCAAGAAGCAAGAAAATTGATCTTAGAAAGAAATATACTAATTATTTCTGGGATGGAGTTAAAAAAAGTATTCTTACTAGATCAAGTAAGAATCCAAGAAGATCCCATGTTGGTTTTTGAATTCAATTAAAATGAGGGAATGAGTGGCACAGGTTATAAACCAAGAGTTGAAACCCTATCCTTTTGGACAAAGAAAAAAAGAATGGAAAAAACAAGATTGCTTGATGTTGTAAAAGAATTGAGAGGGACTGTCATGGTAAAGACACTTCAAGACACATCAACATTAAAGGCAGCTACTATGGCAATGTACTCTGCAATGTTTACTAGGGATGTAATTAAAGCTATGGAGCTTAGATTGACAAAATATGAGAAAGAAAATAATGAACTGAATGATGAAGTGAGTAGGTTATTCATAAAAAATGTGAAATTGAAACAATAGTTGAAGGGAGTAGGTCCTTCCCATAGAATTAATAGTATACAAGTCCCCTTCCATCCAAAGTGATATAGATGCAATCATTGTCGAACAAGTTAATGTGCTAAAAGAAGAAATTGAGAAGTTGAAAAAGAGTAATGAAGAAACAAAGGAAAGAGCAAAGAGAGAAACCCTACGGGTATTGGAACAGATCTTGGAGCATAGGGTTAAACTAATTGTGGAAAAATTGGAAAATGTGTATGAATGTTTTGTCTCCTTGTCACAAGAAGTTGATCAAATAAATGCCCATGTACCTATATTGGACCCCTTATTCAAGAAATGGTAACCTATACATCACACCTTAATGACTTTATGACTAATTTTACAAAGGAGTGTTGAGGCCCCTACAACATTAAAGCCTACTGAGAAAATGGTCTGAACAGTCACAAATAAATTTCAATAGATGTTTGTAGAAGAGAAAATGATCAAGGCAAGAATGGATTAATTTCACATGATAAAGCAGTGGTTCATTCCTAAGATACTAAGGGATGATGATCAACTGAAAGGCTCCAAGGATTGGACAGATGAGTTTAGAAAAATTGTTCCCAACTACCTCACTAATATATAGATGAATGGTGACATAAATATTCACCACCTTAATTTAACCTTGAATGGAATAATTGCACTAGATTTTGAGTACTCAAAATTCATCATGGATATCAAAGGGTTATTAGACAACAGATGGAAGAGTCACTTGGCCAACACACAAAAAATTTAGTAGTACAAATGGCCTCATGATTACACGGTGTACCAATGGGAGTAGACATATCTAGCTCCCCTAGAAGAATAGGCCTTGTAGTGAAGTACCAAGCCTTTCAAATACTATCGTGGAGAGAGGACCTTGCTAGATCTGAATGATCACGAGTACCTTATGATGAGTAACGGACTTTTGTATCTTGTGAGTGCTATGGACTTCAACATCTGATAAATTCTCTTCACTTCTCATCTTTCATTTCTTTTAAAGTTCTATGTAAGCCTATGTAAACAATGATAATTAAGAATTTTTGATTTATGTTAAAAGTGGGTAACTTACAAGACACTTTTTGACATGTCAGTTGGGACAAAATTTTGAAACATATTGTAAAATATTTTTGAAGATCAATAGAATGAAGTTATAATTGGTGGCCAAATTATGGTTTCAATTATTTGTTGAAGTGAATTAATGAATGTTATCTTGTTGTCTCCAATTTGATCTTTCCTTGTTATTTAAATCAATATATCAAGGGTATATTTGGTTTATCAAAACACATTTGTTGTCAAACAATTCATTTTGTACTATATTTTGGTGTCAAATCTTGGTAATTATGGTTATTTTCATTACATGCAAATTCTAAATTCTAGGAAATTATATACAATAAACAAATTGATGGCTATTTGGATAGTGAAATTAGCTCTCTTCGAAATTAACTAAAATATCTTGTCTTGAAATATCTAGAAGGATTATTTTAATTAAAGCAGATTTTGTGGTTATTTTTCTAATAATGATTTTACAATGCAGCTAGCTTGCTATTTTCATTCAAGATACAAGTCATGATCAAAGTCAAGGACATACCAAGAAGATGGTACTCTACTTCAAACCCTCAACCTCACTTAGTTTAGTCTACTTACATGGAGATATTAAGGAAGTTGCTAAATAATTAATATATGTCATTTGTTGTTTGTGAAGGAGAATCTTGTGAGATCCAATATGGTAGAATCAATATCTAGTTTCTTTTTGCTAATACTAAATGAGTTTAGGGTGTTGTAGCAACCAAGACATTATACTTTAGAACATTAGAGTTTATAGTTATGGTGGCTGATACAAATGCTCCTGCCATTCTTGATCCTTTGATTTCATTGTACAAAGATAAGGTATTGATTTTTCTCTCTCCTTGTACCATTTTGAATTTCAACATTATTGCAACCTTTTAAGATGTTAGATGGGCATTGCAATATTTTTAGGTTAACTCCATGTGCCATGCAATACCTAAATCATTCCTTAATTTGTGAGAGGCTTTCCTTCAATCACCTCTGATATGTTTCAACCGTTCATTGGAAATCATTACATCATGTAGATGTTGCAAAGGTGGATTGAAGGAATCAACACCAATAAAATGATCACAGTTTGATTCTTATTGTATAGGGTAGTAATCACATGGGTAAAATGGTGGGATTGAAACTAATGAAATGATGCTTGACATAGTACAAAACCCTTTTAATTGTGAAGTTTTCCCATGATCAAATCCCTTGACTTGCTACCCTTTTTTCTAATTTTGATGAATTGTAAGAGAATAAACCTTAATAGCTTGCACAAGAACATCAAATTTTTCAACTTATACTGAAGATGATTTTTCAACCATTTGGTGATGCTTCTATGTGTTTGTGCAAGTAGTTATCTTATTTCAATTTTAATGGATTCCTTAAGTTTTGTTATTAATCATTAGTTTGAAAATTACCATTGCAAAAAGTACCTTATGTGTTTGTGCCTTCAAAAGTTGAATTTGGAGGTGCTTGTAAAGTGAATGGGGAAGATGATGTCATAGTTGGGAAACTTGTGAAATATCAGGTTAGTAATATTTGGATGTTGAGGCTTCCTAGTTGAATATCAAAGATCTTTTCTCATCAACTTAATTTGGAATTTATGTATAAATGGATTCTTTACTAGTGTAGGTCTTTATTGAGACAACACATGAACCAAGGTTGGAATTTTTTTTGTCGAAGTCTGGTGGCATTCTTGGGCTTGGTTTCTAGGAATTTTTTGTTGATAATGTTGTTCCAATCTGGTTAGTGTTGATAGACTTCATTCTATAATATGCAAACTTCATTCTATAATCTGAGTGTATCACCTTTCTTAAATTTTGAACAAGGTTCTGAAATCAAGAGTTCAATATGCATATTTCAAGCCTATGTTGAACACTCTGTTTAAGGAATTTTTTGACAAGGCTACATTTTTTTCATTCATTTATCTTTCTACTATGTTTGGACTTCCTTTGTAAACTTGCAATATACAATGCACTTTTCTTCTTTCTAAATTGAGACTAATATTAATTTTGTTGGTTGTATTGAGGCACAACTTCATTCATGGTGGAAAAGGTAGCACCCTATTGCTCATATTAGATGGCACATTGCATATAAAATAGGAAATATTCTAGTTGGGTTATTATTGACTGTGTTGAAGGAGAGAGCTTCATATATGGGACATGATCATCATTCTCCTTGGATTCTACTTGTTACAGCTTGCTCCAAGAAGATTTCCCACATTGTAGAAGTTTTAAGAGATGAAAGGAGCATGTGCTCACATTGAAGGGCTTCAATCATGTGTTTCCATCATTGGAGAAGTCTTTTGGAGAAGTTTATTTCTTACAGTCATTTCTCTACAATATTGTAACTCAGATTTTCAGTCTTGTGACTGAAAATAACAATTCTAATACTCTATTTGTAAGTTGTAACTAGAACAACTTTCTTTTATAAATAAATTTCACCATTTTTTCCTTCTCAATGGCTATCTTATTGTATGCAATTGATGATTGATGTGTATTTTTGTGTTTTATGCTTAATTCCTCAAATACAAGTCAATTAAAATGACTAAATATACTACTAATTAAAATCAATTAATAATTAAATTGACTAAATATACTACCAATTGATAGAAATCAGTAAACAGTGAATAAATATGACTAGATATATAAATATACTACCAATTGATAGAAATCAGTAAAAAGTGAATAAATATGACTAGATATATGACTAGTGAAATCAGTGAATAAAAATGACTAAATATACCACCAAATTGATCAAAATGATGATTAAAATTAATGACTAAATACACTACCAATGCATATAAATAAGTAAATAAAACCAACTAAATAAGTGACCAGTTAACAACAATCAATGACTAAATATATCAGTGAATAAAAAATGACTAAATAAGTGACTAGATTACAAGAATCAATGAATAAATCAACAACTAAATAAGTGACCAGTTAAATATATTAGTGAATGAAAAATGACTAAATAAGTGACCAGATTACAACAATCAATGACTAAATCAACGACTAAATATATTAGTGGAAAAAAGTGACAAAATAAGTGACCAAATCACAACAATGAGTGACTAAATCAACAATTATATATAATACAAAATCAATCAATCAAAACAACCAATAAATGACTAAAAATGGTTTAGTCATCAATCTAGTTGTGTTATATATGACTACCAATAAACTACTAATGGTCACGTGACCAACTGTAGTCATTTATAAGAAGTTTTTAGTAGTATTTTCAATAGTTTATTGTTGTTTTTGTACTAGTGCAAGCTATTATTTTTTATAACATAAGTTTGAAGGTTTTCCTAAAGTAAGAAATATGGGATTGATCAGAAAGTGAAGAGTTGAATAGACAAGTGCAAGAGTTTTTGTGGAAGGGATTGATCAGAGAGAGTCTTAGTCCATGTGTAGTACCTGTAGTACTAGCACCAAGGAAGGATGGGGAATGCCATATGTGTACATATTCTAGAGCCATCAACAAGATCACCATCAAGTATAGATTTCCCTTACCGAGAATGGATGACATTATGGATTGTTTGAGTGGAGCTGAGTACTTCACGAAGATAGATTTGAAGAGCGGATATCACCAGACCCATATTAGAGAAGGAGATGAATCGAAGACAACCTTTAAAACTAAGGAGGGCTTGTACGAGTGGTTAGTCATGGCTTTTGGACTAACCAATTTTCACATCCCATTTAATTAGCTTATCTTAATCACTTAATTACTATCTTAATTGCTTGATAACAAGTGGTTAGGAAAGATAATTGGGTTATGTTAATTATTACTTGCAAGGGTTTAACTAAGAATGATTATCATGATGATGACTAATTGTGCATTCTATTTCATAAGTGGATCATCAACTATTGACATTTTATCATATTGGAGATAGAGTATTATCAAGGAGAAGGTTCTAGTAGGTGGAGGTAAGCTATCATGATGCAATCACACACATGCACTTAAATTCATGTCTAGTTACATTGCATATGTGAATAAGATTAAGAATTTTGGGTTCCATATTGGATAATTAAATTATTTTATGAATGATGCATAAATATATTAGCATGGGAACAAAATATCTATATAAAAGTAGATAAATTAAATAATACTCAGAGAGCTCATGTTAATGAGGTCATGAACCCAACTTAGCACAAGATTATGTTACTTGTTGATACATAATTATACTTATATTGTCTATCAAAATGGCACCCAAACTGAGTGAGAATTGATATGGGAGATGCAATTAACACCCTTTATTTAATTATTATTATTATAAAAGAATAAAAAATAATATTATTACTAAATAATATTATAATTAATAAGAACATTACAAGTTCTTTATTTCATTTAGAGATTATTTAAATTAAAATTAATAATGTAAATTAAAATAAAATAAATAGTAATGTTATTATTACTAAAATAACATACATCATAGTAAAATCATGTAAATATCTTTAATTTATTTAAAGAAAAGAAAAAAAATAGCTCCTCCACATGCTTGAAGGATGCTTCCACAACTTGCAAGGGATTTTTATGTGGAGGAATTTGGATAGAGGTCTAGAAATTTGGCTTCACACTTGCCAATTACAATTTTCATTAGAAGTATCTAATGGAAGAAAAGAGAGAACGCATGTTGCAGGCATGGCATTTGAAGGGGGAAGAGAAGAGATTTTTATTATATATATATATATATATATATATATATATATATATATATATATATATATATATATATATATATATATATATATATATATATATTATTTTCACTCTATCTCTTAGTGTTTGGGAAAAATTAGAAGGGAGGAGGGAAAGTGGATGGAGTTGGAGTTGGAGGCAAATAGGAAAAATGTTAGAATCTCTGACCATCCAAGAGCTCTATCAATTATCTTTTCAAACTAAAGGTAACATTCATTGCTCACATGTTTTCAAATTTAGTTTACCTAGAAAAATTCTATAGTTGGAAGAATCTAGCATATATGACATTTAGAAAATCATAATTTTTTTGTTAGTTTCTATTTTTGTTTCAACACTCAATTGAATGAATAGAAACCCATAATCATTTGCTACATCTATGCAATTCTAGGCATATAATTTGTGTTGGGCAACTAGGTTTGATATACTTGTCCAGCTAGAGAAATAAAAATTAGAAATATATATAATTATTGTTTCCTATACTTACAGTGAAGGCTAGGTTAAAAATTTTAAATTTAGTTTAATTACAAATTCTTCTCTAATTTTCTTATGTGTGGTGATCAGATTGGGTTAGGTTTAAACCCAAAATTATATTTTCATCACTGGAGTGACCATATAAAAGAAGAGATAATAATGAAATTGAAAACTAAATTATTGCTATTAAAAGGGATAAGTATCACATAACTTATGGTTTTTAATCATGATGTATGTATTGGTCTTATACTTTTGTTGCTGCTCTAATTGTATAGGAAGATAGATGGTTTTTCATAAATTATATATCTTTTAAAAAAAATTATTGTGTGTTTAATAGAGAGTCTATTTAATGCCTACGAGTCAGATAAGAGAGACTTTATCCAATTCAATCAATGTGTGTGTTCCCTATAGGATGGGTCTTAGTTTTATTTAAGTTGTAAATGCAATTATCCACCCATAGTGGTAATAGAAATGGTAAAGGATTAGAAAATCATAGGGTTTTGACACATTTAAATATACATCTTTTGCGTCACCTTCCCTATCTCGTCACTCTAAGATCAATCTATAATGGGAAAGAGTCTTTCTTGAGTAGTAGTGTATCGAAGGAAGATAAAGATTAAGAGGGAGAATGTGATGTAGATATTAACTTCACCATTTAATTGAGCTCCAAAAAATATTTTAATTCTATAATGTTAGGTGTGAATTTTAGGTAATTATTTAGTTATGTGTTTGTCCTTAATTCCTTCAATCTCATAGTGGAATATTTGTAGATAGTTGTTGCCATTTTTAAATATTTTCTTGCTATCAAATATGATTGTAATAAAGAAATTTACATTAACATTCAATAATAAGCAAGTGGTCATGGGATACTTCATGAGCCAATTCCTACCTTTTTTGTAAGAGTGATGCAAACTTTAGTATTGTAGCCAGTATGTGTCAACTAGAAGAGTCAAGTTTTAAGATTTAGTTGTTCATCTAGATTGTTGAGTTGTAGAAAAATCTGTTCGCAAGTGTTTAGAACTCTTGCAAAACCATTTCTTGGTCTTGTTCCTTATTATTTTCCCTTTTCATAACATTGAACTTTTAATTTTGGATAGGGGATGTTAAAGTTATGATAATTTTAACCTCAAATTTCTACTACAATCTGTAGATTAAAAGATGTGAATTACTCTATATGATGTAAATTTACAAATGTAACGGTTACTATCATTATCTGAGAGTGTATATTATGAATATAAATGAAATTGGTTTTTATACTATACATTGGATTCTAAGAAGAGTTCTAGGCTTGGGAAGTCATAAATAAGAAATAAGTCCTTTGATTTCTTAAATCATCTAGTAGTGAGTGGATTTAGGAAACTTGTTAGACACAAAGTATTCTTCTTGGTGTGCCATTCAGTAAGGGCATTACCTTGGAATTTTTATTATTGGAGCCAAAGTATACATGGGCTTTGTCTCTTTGGATATTGTTAACCATCTTTTAAAATGTCAAGATATGATAACAAAATTATTGGACATTTTGTTAGAAATATTAGTTGTCATCAAATTGAATTTGTAAGTACATTTCTGGATCAAGTTACATCGTCTTCCATACTTGTGTATCAAATAGATATATGCTCGGGTGTATAATGCATAAGCATATAGCCATGGTAGGTTATTAATGATTCACATAGTTAGTGGATTCCATCATGCATGATGGCCATATACTGATAGATCCTTTGTGATGGGTTGGGATTCTCTAATGGAGTAGCACAGGAAAGCTAACACTTTGTGGTAGGGTGGATATCACTTCGATGAATCTCTCTATCTCTCTCTGTCTTTGCATTAGAGTACAAAAGAAGGAAACCAAGAGTTGGTTGTGATACAAGAGCTATTACATTTACTTGTTTGTATATATTGTCCTTTCAACTTTAGAATTTGATGTGGAAGAGCATGACTACTATTCATCAAATTGATTTAATTTGAGTTTTAAAGATACTGCGTAAGTTGTAGATAGGGTTGTGATAATAGTAAAAATTAGAGAATAATTTTATTGTTGAAAAGCTTTCTATTTTTTAGTCAATATTTGACTCCTTATACATTAGATATACATTATCTTAATGGTTATTCACTAGTTTCTACAATTCACTCTAGTAATTAATTGAGTGTCTGTTACATATGGTATCAGAGCCCTAGGTTCAACACTAGGGCCTAGAGTCTACTATGTTAAAGTTGCATTTCTTGAGAGTTTGGAACAAATCTTAAAATTGAGGTGATATCTAAATGAGTTAGAGACTTGTTATTTCTGAGATGGTTCAATATGGGAATCAAGTAAGGGAAATACGATCAATGACTAGAAGATAGTAATCCATTATGATTTGTATGATTTATTACTTGCTATGTATGAAAGGAAATAACCTATGATGTGAGTATATTACTTCAAATCCATGTTGATTAAATGTTGATTGATTGAAATTATACATGAATGATGCATACTTTATGATTGATGCATTTCATGATTATGGCTTTCTCGTGAGCTTGATATGGGTAGGAAATTATTATGGTCATACTTTGATCCTTTAACGTGAACTTTTATATATGCTAAGTTCACTTTTATGGTTACCATCAGATTTGAGTGAGTTTTCACTTAATCTATGTGATGTATGCTCAAGACTGACAATAGTCAAGGATCATACTATACCAATGATGGATGTCCTTGGTTTCTTAGGTGTCTAATGGAATGTAGAGAAGGGAGCTTCTAATAAATAATACATAGGTAGCAGTTGGACCAACCTCATAATATAGCTGTAATGCCATGCCAAGGATTCCATTAAAACATAGTGTAAAGAACAAATTAACTGAATAATTTTTTTTTTAAAGTCTTTCGATTAAACAAATGTCTTAAGGATTCCAAGACGATGTTACTTAAACATTCTAATTAAGAACATCACACCATAATATTAAGGTCATAAAAACACAAGTACAAATCACATTCATGAATGATCCACTTTTCAAAACTTATATAGTCAAGACATTTATATATTCAGATTACATCCAGTGAGATTCTCATAAATCTCAATACATCATAATGATGTTACAAAGAGTACACTCATAAACATGACGTAAATATACAATAAGGGTAATGATTTCACCATATCCTACATTCACGTCCACAAACATGTTCTGCATCCCCTGTCACGATTATTGAAGTAACAAGAACCAGCTATGTAAGAGTATCCAGTGAAGGTATAGCATGGTTTCCACCCAACCGCGTGGAACCTGAATGTCCACTCCCTCTGTGCTAGGAGATAATAACAGGTCTAGAAGACAATTAGACTAACAACAAAGAACATACATTACATCACATTACATGGCTGACTACACATAGTGACATGACAAAATCTAAAATTATAAGATCACAAGTAAACTACCAGAGGCAACAACAGTAACAAAGTGACTCTATAAAAGAGACCAAAAACATGTTTTAGGATAGAGTGCCATCACATAGTTGTTCTAAGTTACAATGGTGAATCTTCCTAGACTACCAACCCTCATCTAGAGTTACACTGGCAGTCTCTACCGATTCCCGGCCCCTAGACAAACTCATGTGGTGTCACGTTACCTTTTAGGAAGACAAGGTAGATGACTAAGCCATTCCAGGCCTTCTCAACCTACCCTTAATCTAAATGAGCATTAAGGCACTAGGTGAGACATTTATTTATCTAAATTTAATTAATGAATTCCCAAGTACATTTATTAATATTTTTACTGAATTAATAACTTCCGATAGGTTACCCTGGCCACCACTTTGGGTTCCAGCCCCTAATGAAAGCCACTCTTCCTTTTGCAAAATCCTATCATATAAGATAGTCTACATGCACAAATCATAATAGGGTATGATATCATTTCATTCATGACATAAAACATCATATTTTATTTCACCACAAAGGTATCATAAACAACATGCATGTCCAGATCATAACAAATCCTATGCCAAAATTGCAAAATTCCATTAAAACAACAGTTCTTTTAAAGAACATAAAGGTCTCAGGAAGACATATGTACCAAAATACCTATCGCTCCTTCATATTTAAACATTGTCAAGAAAAATATTCATTCACTCCAAAGATATTAAATC
This sequence comes from Sequoia sempervirens, assembly GCA_007258455.2. Lineage (NCBI taxonomy): Eukaryota > Viridiplantae > Streptophyta > Pinopsida > Cupressales > Cupressaceae > Sequoia > Sequoia sempervirens. The sequence goes on along the minus strand of VDFB02061848.1, from coordinate 205,142 downwards.
AACATCTCTCAAAAACATTTATCTTTACACCAAATGTAGTCTTAGCTTTTAAAACAAATCAAATTACGATTTTAATAGCTAATCCATAAATATAATTATAATTGCTTTCAATCATACCTTAAATACTCTTTCTAAGCATAACTTATCTATTTATTTTATAATTCTAAACAATCCTTCATTTTGTTAACTTCAAACAATATTTCCACATTCTACGTTATTTGTTACTTATCACTAATTTTACTACGTTTACTATTTGCTAAAATAACAATTGTATTCAAGTAATTTATTTGTGACATATTCATAAAACAATCAACTCTTTTTATCTAATAAAAGATAAACCAAATTGCTTATTTAGCAACTCAAATTACATTACCTTCAATTCCACTAATTATAACTAAGTCCATTCCTTTATTGATTATCACCATTTATACCTAACTTAAATGATAATTGTAAGGACATAATTATTTTCTTGCTATAATCTATATGCATGTAAATATAAATATACATATATATTTGTTCGTATATATATATATATATATATAAAAACATAAAAACACATATAAATAAACAATGACAGAATAGAGTTATTTCCATCAAACATATAAAGAAACGAATATGCTTTTCCCAGGAAAGAATTCAAGTCAAATTGTAAGGAACTCAAACAAAACATTAAGCAACCACTATGCCTTGACATTTAATACACAAAATGACTAGAAGTAAGAATTGAATAGGAAGAGCTTGATTTATTCAAAGACAACATCATAAAATCAAAATAATTACAACCAGTTTACTCGCAGCCCTCTAGAGTCACCTTAATTGCCTTAAATCTAGACATCGTTATAACTCTAGCATTTCAGGATAAGACAAAAACTACAATATTTGCATGAATATCAGTTGCTTAACAAAATGCATGGGAAAAGCTAACAATTTAATAGTGACTTTACTATAACTGAAAGCAACAAGTTTTCCATTATATCAAATTAACAGATAGTACACTTTAGAATAATAGGTAATTCACATTGAAGTCTTTATAAATTAAATGGCTATCATAATTGCATGGCGCAGGGCTAGGAAGACACCGGAGTTGTCAATAATGTTATAAACCTTCCATATCGCCGATACATTAAACTACAGATGTCTAAATCAAACTCAAGGTATCGTTATATGAGATAGAATCAAATGTTAGAGGCAGCTCTTCGATCTGAAGATGAATATAGAAGAGATCTGAATGACATGACTGCAGGATCAGCGCATGCAAGGTAAAAGAAATGTAGAAACAACAAGAATTATAGCTGACACAGATCTCACATAACAAAAGAATAAGGGAAACAAAGGAATATTAGTGTAACAACCTCTAAAAGCGAATCCAGCCAACAAGACAATGTAATTCAAAAGTTTGTTATTCAGAGGGTGACTAAGGGAGAGCTACGTCGACTAAATCAGGTTAACATTGAAACCAGAGAGATCATATATTTTTTTAAAATTTTCTATTGTGTTCAAGTGCTTCAACTATAACAGATAAAAGAGTCAGGGAGCTTAATCAAACGTCCGCACCTTTCTATGTTCAAGCGCTGCAGCAGTGACAAGTTGCATATGGAATCAGAGAGACTTCCAACTTATGACATGGCTGAATGCTATAATTGTGATGGTGATTGTTTAAAAGATGATGTCTGCAGCAAATGCATATTAATCTAAAATTTCATAACTATGGCGAACTAAGTCGAAGGATGACAACATTCACAATCTTTCCTGAAGCTCAAGGAAAAATCATAGGATAGATAAAGGACAATCCACTAACAATCCTACAACAGTAAAGAGAGTCAATAGAACAGAGAAAGATTCACTGTGACAAGTTACGTAAGGAAACAAAGGAAAAATTTAAATCCCTATAGCCTTCTATCTTCAAGCGCAACAAATGTGAAAGGTGCCATCAGATTCAATAGGTTATTAATTCTATACACCCCACCATGATCAAATGATGCCGCAGGAATATATTGCGTACAACATCAAGGTGATTATTTAACTCTATAAACCCTACCATGCTCAAGTGCTGCCACTGTGACAAGTAGCAGATGAAATCAGGGGGTTATTTAAACGTCCATTCCCTTCATTGTCTAAGTGATGCAGCGGTGGATATCTGCTAAAAGAATTAAGGAGGTTTATCAAACCATGATAACATTTAGTTTCAAATAATGCAAATTCCCAATAGGTCGAAGCATAAGTGCAACAAGGGATATTAATGAAATCCTAAAATAATTCCAACAAGAAACTAAAGAACAGGGGACGGCTAAAGAAGTAACATCGACACAGAGCCAAATACACTGATTAAAACACCTTCAGTACTATGTGACCTACACAATCATAACAAGGTAACATGTACGCAGTCAAGAAATTGGATAAAACGCAGTCAAGACCAGATAATATACGCATTCATGAAATTGTAATTTTCGTAGCCAATACATTGACTTCCTTGGAAGTCAATAATCACAAAACTACCATATGAAATTGATGGTATAACAGGGGTGATTTAATCTTAAGCAAACATGGGTATAAAGAATTCCCAAAAGAAAACAGGGAACGACACCAGGGATCATGAGTAGATCGACTCAAGCAAACATTATCTATAGCTTATGGCTCAAACAACACAGCATGCAAGAATGGAAAACTCAGTGTATATATATATATATCCTACGCAGCCACCAGCCATTAAGATGAGAGGAATGCTAAATAAAGACAATTTGAAAATCCCAGACGCTAGCTTGAAAATAGATTCATGCGAATCTCATTTAATTTCCAAAGATTCATATTTTTTGGTACGTTTTTCTTTAAATTCAAAAATACATGTTCTAATCATTACTCTGTTGAATGCACAGGTTCAAGAAGATCAAGTGAATTCCACAGACAAGCAACAATTTTTCTTGAAACAATCAGTGTTCAAACGAAAAGATTTTGTCTGCTTCAGAATAAATTTCAGATAATAAAGGAAAAGAACCTGTGGTTCCTGTTTAATTTGCACCGAACATATGAAGAAGAACTCGGAAGACCACATCTAAAAATTTTCTAAATCAAGAAAACTGCCCTGGAGCTTTTCCAAAAGACTGCCCTATAACTGCCATCCAAAAATTTCCTCCAAAACTACTGCGGTGAAGGTTCTTCTAGAAAATCACCGTGAATCAAATTGCAACCCCACAAAATCTTATTAATACAATTAATTACCTCAAGTTACAACTTAACTGATTGTAATCATGCATTCCTAAAATTGCTCATTTAGTTATAATCATTAAATATCTAAGATATTATCCCACAACTCATGTTTTCAGATATTTTAACTTATTGAACATAAACTCTTTTAAATTGCTTTTCACATTTAACTCCTATTTGCACAATTAATTCAACAATTAAATATAAATAATTACCTTTTCACAAGATTAACATTCACCTTTAAAATAAATAACTTGATTAATTTACTATAATAAACCAAACCATAGTCAACTATTTAATTTAACATCTCAATAATATCACATTTAATCAAATAAATTAACAAATGCACCATTTAACTAAATTAAACAATAATTAATTTCCAAATAAAATAACACAAACAAAATTGACATGACAAGACAAAACAACGCATGACAACAGACAACAATTGGATACTCGTTCAATGAAGAACGATGGTTAAACAAGGACCTGACACTATCTCTTGACCAACATAATTTTCATTGGATTGGGGTACGCTCAGACCCGACAAGCAGGTAGAGCCAATACCCAGTACCTATATCTGCATAAAACATCACTTGTTAAACAAATTATCATATATCAGAAAACACACCATGAAGAAGAATCACAGCGTAATAGCGTACTCACAAGTGAGTAGTGCTACACTGTCTTCTTCACTAGGACTGACAAGCATCATTATATCATAAACATCAATCACATCATGATAACCCCATTAAAACTCAAAAAACAACATAACCATCACACGCACACGTCATTCATAATGTCTTCATATGAACTTAACCAGATAATCTCGATATTCAATAAATCATCCACAGAGTTTAACAACTAACATAACATCAGTGTCATAACTAGAAGCAATACAATATAGTATCCAAAACAGCTAAATGACTAGCAACTGAACACAAGCAATCTAATACACATAGTAGCAACTGGAGGGGTACTACAATAGGTTTGGCCTATCCTAATGTGGGAAATGATATTTTAAGATTATCAAGGATAGGTACAATTTTGGGAGCATGAAGTGATATGAAATTATGTGTAACTAAATGTATTTATACATTATTGTATCCCTAAGTAATTATGTAAATGGCCTAGCCCATTGTTCATTGATAGGTTGATGCCCATGCTATTAATGACATTGAGTAGTATGGGATGATTGATTGTTTTTATACTAGGCTTATGAGATTATGAATCAAATAGTGAGGTTGATACATGCAACATGTTGCATTCATTTCAACTTTAATTATTGTTCCTTATGTGAACATGTGATGTATCATGTGGATTATCACATTGGATATTTATGATGTATGATTGAGATAGTAACTGTTGTGATGTGATGTGTATGATTTATTCACTTTATGTATATGTGATATATGTTGGGGATAGTGACTATGTATATGTGATGTGTCACTCCCTATGGGAATCAGGGAATTATGAAATGATATAACCTTTGTGTGTTTGTGTATGTTTGCACACTACTAGTTGGTATACTTTAGATGCCTCTATGGATGCTATTGTTGTGACTTCTTTTCCCAATATTGTGTCATATGCATTAGATGAGGCTATATGTTAATAGTATCGATGCTCCAACTTGTGATTTCCATGATATTGTTGGCCCCATAGTTGCCATTGTAACAAATGATCAACCTATTAATGCTTGATACAATTGCCAAAGTTAACGGATCCACGAGAGGCAATTAGTCCATGTTGCAAATCCCAAGGGGAGCACTAACCATCTGCCAAAAAACTCCCCCTGAGTTTTACCTGAGGGGATTTGAACTTGACACCTTTGGCTCTAATACCAATTTTTGGCCCCACAATTGCCGATGCACAAAAATATCAACCTATTAATGCCCAATACAACTGCCAGAGTTAACAGATCCATGGGAGGCAGTTAGTCCATGTTGTAAATCCCGAGGGGAGCACTGGCCATCTTCCAATTGATATTATTCATGGCAATGTTGTGTATTTAATGTGTTCAATATTTCATTAATTAAGATTCTTGACAAGTTTATTTTGATATAATTGTTAAAGAGTTATGATGTTGATTATTTTATATCTGAGATTCCTAGTATGACATCACAATTGATAGTGGACTAGGGAGGAATTATGGTTTGGTTATGAATAATAGATTTCATGAAACTATTAAAATATGTTCAGGTACAAGAAAGTATGTATGCTAAGATGAACATGAATTTGGTTTCCTATTAAAAGAGGTATGTGTTTAAAAGGTGTTAATTGGCTCCTAGGTTATCCTGAGAGTGTAAATAAAGAATAGAAATGCTTTGGCCAAAGCTTGAGTCACTTCATGAGTAAAAGGAAATTTGCATAGATATTTTTGCTAGAAAGCATTAAATAAGTTGCAAGTGTCAGTTACTTCATGATAGCATAGATTTCACACATGTTGTGACAAGATGGACATATTGTTTAGGTCACATGTGAGTAGGAATGAATGACGAGATGAAGATATTGTCTAGGTAACATGATTGACAAGATAAATAAATTTATACATTGACTCTTTAGGTCACATGTGAGCATTCATACATGATAGATGAACACATTTATAGTGTTACATATGAGAGGGTATGTATAATAAGAATGTTATTTTGTACAAAATTGTATGAATTTTTGAATGAGGCAGTGAGGTTCTCATCTAATAAAGGATAAATTCTTATTTTACTAAACAATTTTAAAAGAAAGGAATGGATTGAGATGATAAACTAGTTGTATAACAACTCACCATGCTTAAGGAGATAAGAAAAAAAAATAATGATTGCACAATTTGAATTTATGTAGAATATTAAAAGTTTCATTTATATGATATGAAAGAGTATATTATATTAATGTGTGGCTTACTCTCTAGTTGTGACTGAGTAATATTATTTAAGGTTATTATAAACAACTTAGATTGGGAGTACATGTGTTTTATGAATGATATATGATCAAATTGTGATCTATCTTAATAATACTTTCAATTGTATGATTTTGAAAGTGAGATATTTGAAATTTAAATGTAATTTATTTGCATATAATTATGTTAAATATTTAAATTATCAACTCCTTGTGATTCCCATAAGACATTTAATCTTTTCTGATAAGCTAATACCAATGCAAGAGTTTAATTGGTGATTAGAATTAAATACCATGTTAGGTGCATTGTCAAGAACTTCAAGGAAACTTAGTTAATTAATCTAGCTACAAAGGTATGACAAGCAAAGGTATGACAAGCAAAGGTATGAAGCTTTCATATTTTTTAAATGATGTAGAATAGAGTTACTTTTGCATACCTGAAATTGTAATGTTCACCTTTGTATCATAAAGTCATCGAGACATGACTATCCTTAGGGGGAAAGGATGTCACATCCTGTTTAATTAGCTTATATTAATCACTTAATTACTTAATTTCTTGATAACAAGTGGTTAGGAAAGATAATTGAGTTATGTTATTTTTTTATTTTTTATTTTGATAAAAGTGGCTAAGCCACTGAAATTTTATTTAAAAATAAAAGAAATTACATCAGTTTATGATAAAACTCGATCTTGAAACTAGGAGAGCCTAGAGTAAACAAATGTAAATGAAAGCATACATTAGAGAAAGCCAACCAATGAAAATCCCAAATAAGTGAATCAGAGGCCACCCAACAACATCCAGTGTAGATTGACGAGACATGACATGTATGATAAGCCCACAAATATAAAATGGGTAGATCATGAAAATGATTAAGGATCTTCCACATGAAAACTTGAGGAAGAACTATCCTCATAATGGGACTGAGGAAAAAATGAATTCATAGAAAAGGCCTCCTTAAATTTGGAAATGGAGGTAGATTCCTATCCTAGAGACATAGATCCTGCTGCAATATCAAATAAAAAGTGCAAAGCTAGGAATGTATCAATCCCCACAACAAGAATCTTGAGAGGAAATTTCTTAGCCAAATCATTGCAATCTAGCACAATCCTATCATAATCATTGCAAATGATACCATTCTTGAAAGTCAACAGCAGATCTCCACAAAAACTATTAGTAGTCAGTTTAGAATGAGAAATAAAACCACTAATTGGAAAAAGACCATAATCAAACTTATAATTAGCCAAAGCTTTAAGGAGTTCCAAGTCATAAAGTAGGCTTGGATGAACAAATTTTGATGCAATGACCATGATCATTTTATATTCTAACAAAATATCCATGCAAATAGTGAAGAAGTGAGAGAGCACTTCATAATAGGAAGCATTAGGATTTTCGCGCAGACATTATGAACCCATCACCTTTTTGAAGGCCTGATAAATATATGCATCCTCCAAATAGAATACTTTACCCAAATTTTCATGATCATAAGGGTGCGGATCACTAAATTCCTTACCCTTTTCCTGAAGCGAGATTTTGTACCAATCCATACCAGGTTGATTGCACATTGCATAAAACAAAGCACAGGGGGAAATAATCCATTTCTCTTCTAGAGAGATCTTAATTCAAAGCACAATGTAGTCAGCTCAATATTAAGAAGAAGCATTGTTGGCTTACAGCTGAGCAGTTAACAAAAGAATTCCCTAAGCATATAAATATATTTCAAAATTAAAAATGCATTTGAACCAAAAAGAGTGGGCGTGGAACATCCCAAGATATTGAAAGCGAACACAAGGAGACAGAAAAAACCAAAGCATTTTATCCTCAAAGCACCGCAAGATTTGAGAGGAATTTCCATCCAAATAGCAGAAGATTCATTGCGGGTTGGGAAGCATTGAAGAAAGAAATCAAATTTGAAGACTTATTCGCATATAATGAACACCGAGTTTTTTTTGAGGCAACAAGATATCACATGCCCCAAAATAGATTAGAATGGCTACCTGAAAAGAGGAGGAAGTTCCTTCTCTGAGAGTTCTTTCAAAACCCATTGTTCATCAATTTCCTTATTGGCAAGAAAGTCCGCAACATGATTAATTTCTTTGAAGCAATAAGAAATCGAATAACTGGTAAAATAATTTAGCTAAGGAACTTTATCCAATAAATATTGCAACTACTAGATGTGAGATTTTTTATTAGTTATTGCATTGAAAATGACCATGGAGTCTCCTTCCATGATGATATCTTTTATGCCAAGAGATTGATCCAATTCCAAGCCAAAGCTTAGGGCCTCTAATTCAGCTTTTTATTAGTTCCATCAGGCAAAATTTTACAAGCTGCTTTTAAAACCTTTGAGTTTGAATTTGTTATAACTATTCCAATTCTGGGTTATGTTAATTATTACTTGGAAGGGTAACTATGAATGATTATCATGATGATGACTAATTGTGTGTTCTATTACATAAGTGCATCATCAACTATTTACATTTTCTCCTATTGGAGAGAGAGTATCATTGAGGAGAAGGTTCTAGCAAGTGGAGGTAAGCTATCGTGATGGAATCACACACATGCACTTAGATTCATGTAGTTAGATTGCATATGTGAATAATATTAGGAATTTTGGGTTCCATATCGAATAATTAAATTATTTAATGAATGATGCATAAATATATCTGCATGGGAACAAAATATCTATATAAAAGTAGATAAATTAAATAATACTCAGAGAACTCATGTTAATGAGGTCGTGAACCCAACCTAGCACAAGAGTATGTTACTTGTCGATACATAATTATATTATATTCTCTATCAAAATGGGGCCCAAAGTGAGTGAGAATTGATATGGGAAATGCAATTAACATCTTGTATTTAATTATTATTATATAATAAAAGAATAAAAAATAATATTATTACTAAATAATATTATAATTAATAAGAATGTTACAAGTTCTTTATTTCGTTTAGAGATTATTTAAATTAAAATAATAATGTAAATTAAAATAAAATAAATAGTAATATTATTATTTCTAAAATAACATACATCATAGTAAAAGCATGGAAATATCTTTAATTTCTTTAAAGAAAAGAAAAGAGCTATTAAATTTGTTTCAAAAGTAATAAAATAAACTTAGAAAAGAAAAAAATAGCTCCTCCACATGTTTGAGGGATGCTTCCACAACTTGCAGGGGATTTTTACGTGGAGGAATTTGGGAAAAGGTCTAGAAATTTGGCTTCACACCTCTCGGTTACATTTTTTATTAGAAGTATCTAATGGAAGAAAAGAGAGAACAAATCTTGCAAGCATGGAATTTGAAGGGGGAAGAGAAGATATATATTTGAAGGGGGAAGAGAAGATATATATATATATATATATATATATAGATAGATAGATAGATAGATAGATAGATAGATAGATAGATAGATATTTCACTCTATCTCTCCATGTTTAGGAAAAATTAGAAGGGAGGAGGGAAAGTGGATGGAGTTAGAGTTGGAGGAAAATAGGAAAAAAGTTAGAATCAGTGACCGTCCAAGAGCTCTATCTATTTTCTTTTCCAACTCAAGGTAACATTGATTGCTTGAATGTTTTCAATTTTAGTTTACTTGAAAAAATTCTCCAGTTGGAAGAATCTAGCATATATGATATTGAGAAAATCAGAATTTTCTAGTTAGTTTCTATTTTTGTTTCAACACTCAATTCAATGAAAAAGACCCATAATCATTTGCTACATGTGTGTAATTCTAGGCATAGAATTTGTGCTAGGTAACTAGGTTTGATATACTTGTCTAGCTAGAGAAATAAAAATCAGAAATATATATATATATATATATATATATAAAATTATAATTATAATTATTGTTGCCTGTACTTGCAGTGAAGGCTAGGTTAAAAAGTTTAAATTTAGTTTAATTACAAATCCTCCTCTAATTTTCCTATGTGGTGATCAGATTGGGTTAGGTTTTAACCCAAAATTATATTTTCATCACTTGAGTGACCATATAAAATAAGAGATAATAATGAAATTGAAAACTAAATTATTGATGTTAAAAGAGATTGCTATCACATAACTCATGGTTTTGAATCATGATGTATGTGTTGGTCTTATTCTTTTTTTGCTGCTCTAATTGTACATGAAGATATATGGTTTTTCCTAAATATATTTTTTTATAGACATATTGTGTGTTTAATAGAGAGTCTACTCAATGCATAGGAGTCATATAAGAGGAATTTTATCCAATTTAATGGCTATGTGTGTTCTCTATAGGACGGGTCTTAGTTTTGTTTAAGTTGTAAATGCAATTATCCACCCATAGTGGTAATAGAATTGGGAAAGGATTAGAAAGTCAAAGGATTTTGACACATTTAAATATACATATTTTGCATCACCTTCCCTATCTCATCGCTCTAAGATAAATCTCTAATGGGAAAGAGTATGTCTTGAGTAGTAGTGTATTTAAGGAAGATAAAGATTAAGAGGGAGATTGTGATGCAAATATTACCTTCACCATTTACTTGAGCTCCAAAAAATATTTTAATTCTATAATGTTAGGTGTGGATTTTAGGTAAGTCTTTGGTTATGTGTTTGTCCTTAATTCCTTCAATCTTGTAGTGGAATATTGGTAGATAGTTGCTACCATCTTTCAATGGTTTTTTTGCTATCAAATATGATTGTAAGAAAGAAATTTACATTAACATTCAATAATAACCAAGTGGTCATGGGATACCTCATCATCCAATTCCTACCTTTTCTATAAGAGATGAAAACTTTAGTAATTTAACTAGTATGTGTAGACTAGAAGAGTCAAGTTTTAAGATTTATTTGTTTATCTAGATGGATGAGTTGCAGAAAAATCTGCTTGCAAGTGTTTAGAACTCTTACAAAACCATTTCTGGGTTTTCTTCCTTGTTCTTTTCAATTTTTGGAACATATTACAATTTTTATATTGGATGGGGAATGTGAAAGTTATGATAATTTTGACATTGACTTTTCTACTGAAATCTATAGATTGAAAGATGTGAATTGCTTTATATGATGTAAATTTACAAATATAATGGTAACTATCATTATCTGAGAGTGTATATTATGAACATAAACAAAATTGGTTTTTATACTATACAATGGATTCTAAGAAGTGTTCTAGGCTTGGGAAGTCATAAATAAGGAATAATTCCTTTGATTTCTTAAATCATCTAGCAGTGAGTGGATTTAGGAAACTTGTTAGACACAAAGTAGCCTTCTTGGGGTGCCTTTTAGTAAGGGAAATACCTTGGAATTTTTATTATTGGAGCCAAAGTCAACATGGGATTTCTCTCTTTGGATATTATTAACCATCTTGTAAAATGTCAAGATATCATAAGGAAACAATCAAACGTTTTGTTAGAAATATTACTTGTCATCAAATTAAATTTGTAAGTTCATTTCTCGGTCAAGTTACATCCTCTTCCATACTTGAGTATCAAATAAATATATGCTTTGGTGTATAATGCATAAGCATATAGGCATGGTAGGTTATTAATGATTCACATAGTGTAGTGGATTTCATCATGCTTGATGGCCACATACTGCTAGATACTTTGTGATGGGTTGGACTTCTCTAGTGGAGTAGCATGAGGAAGCTAACACTTTGTGGTAGGGTAGATATCACTTCAATGATGCTCTCTCTCTCTTTTCATTAGAGTAAAACAGAAGGAAACCATTGTTGCTTGTTATACAAGTGCTATTACATTTACTTGTTTGTATATATTGTCCTTTAAACTTTTGAATTTGATGTGGAAGAGCATGACTACTATTCATCAAATTGATATAATTTGAGTTTTAAAGATATTGCATAAGTTGTAGATAGGCTTGTGATAATAGTAGCAGTTAGAGAATAATTATATTATTATAAAAATTGGTTGCTTGTTATACAAGTGCTATTACATTTACTTGTTTGTATATATTGTCCTTTACACTTTTTAATTTGATGTGGAAGAGCATGACTACTATTCATCAAATTGATTTAATTTGAGTTTTAAAGATATTGCATAAGTTGTAGATAGGCTTGTGATAATAGTAGTAGTTAGAGAATAATTATATTGTTGAAAAACTTTTTAATTTGATGTGGAAGAGCATGACTACTATTCATCAAATTGATTTAATTGGAGTTTTAAAGACATTGCATACATTGTAGATAGGCTTGTGATAATAGTAGCAGTTAGAGAATAATTATATTGTTGAAAACCATGGTTGCTTGTTATACAAGTGCTATTACATTTACTTGTTTGTATATATTGTCCTTTACACTTTTTAATTTGATGTGGAAGAGCATGACTACTATTCATCAAATTGATTTAATTTGAGTTTTAAAGATATTGCATAAGTTGTAGATAGGCTTGTGATAATAGTAGTAGTTAGAGAATAATTATATTGTTTTAGTCAATATTTGACTCCTCATACATTAGATATACATCATCTTCATGGTTATTCACTAATTTCTATATTTCATTAGTAATTAATTGGGTATCTATTACAACAATTCATCGAACACATTTATGCAACTTATGAATGAGGTATTGAAAAAAAAAAGGAATTTTTTTTATTATTTATTTGGATGATATTTTAATTTTCAATAAGACATTAGAGGAGAAATTGATGTATATCCAAAGAGTTTTTTAGAAGTTAAGGGAGGAGAAGTTGTTGATTAATTTGAAGAAATGTAGTTTTCTAAATAGAGATTTTGTCTTAAAATGGATCCAAAGAAGGTGAAAGCTATCATTGAATGACCTACTTCGATGAATGTTATAGAGGTAAGATCATTTCATGGTCATGGAAGTTTCTATAAAAAGTTTATTAAGAATTTCAGTAATATTCATGTACCTCTAACAAAAGCGATGAGAGAGGATAGAAGAGAGTGTAAGTGGACTATAGGAGAAGCCAAAATTTTTGATATGTTGAAGAAGAAAGTTACAGAGAAACCTTTTTTGGCACTTCCAAATTTCAATAAGGTCTTTTAGGTAGACTGAGATGCTAGTGGCACTTGCTATAGGAGTTGTTTTGAGTCAATAAGGTAAACATGTTACCTATTTTGCTGAGAAGTTGAATGATGCTAAGAAGAAATACTCTATCTATGATCAGGAGTTCTATTCTATAGTTCAAGATTTGAAGAAATGGAGACACTATTTGTTGCTAAAAGAATTTATTTTATATACTAATCACTAGGATTTGTAGTATCTCAATAGTCAAGGAAAGTTAAATCAAAGGCACTTAAAATGGGTTGATTTTTTGCATAGTTATACTTTTGTTTTGAAGCACAAGAGTGGAAGGTCAAAAAAAGTTGTAGATCCTTAAGTAGAAGGAAAAAATTGTCAATAGAGATGAATAAAGAGGTTGTTGGGTTCAATGAACTCAAGAGTTTGTATCGAGAAGATACAATCTTTGCAGAAGCTTGGAAGGATTGTTTGGAATCTGTTACATTAGATAGGACAAGATGGTTGGATTTCTTAATCCAAGATGAGATGTTGTTTAGAGGAAGAAAATTGTGCATTCCAAGGAGTTCTATGAGAGAGAATCTAATCAAGGAGAAGCATAGTGGATGGTTGGTTGGACATTTTGGTCTAGATAAGACCATTGCTCTTGTTAGTGAGAATTATTATTAGCCATAGTTACAACAAGATGTGAAGAATTTTGTACAAAGTTATAGAGTATGTCAAATGGTTAAAGGAACAATTTAGAATATTAGATTGTATCATCCATTACCTATACCTAAGAGGCCATGGGAGGATATTAGCATGGATTTTTTTCTTGGCTTGCCAAGGACACAAAGAGGGAATGATTCCATATTTGTGGTGGTGGATTGATTTTCAAAGATGGTAAATTTCATTTCATGTCATAAGACCAGTGATGTTTCTCATGTTATAGAGTTGATTTTCAAAGGGGTGGTGAGACTACATGGTCTACCAAAGAGTATAGTTTTAGATAGAGATATCAATTTTTTTGGTTATTTTTGGAGGACATTATGGAAGAAGTTGAAGACAAATTTGAAGTTCAGTTCTGCACACCATCCATAGATTGATGGACAAACAAAGGTGGTGAATATGATTTTTGCTAACCTGCTAAGATGCTTAGTAGGAGATAAGCCCAAGGGATGGGATTTTATTATACCACAGGCAGAATTTTCTTACAACAATTCTATCAATAGGAGCACTAGAAAATCACCATTCCAAATTGTGTATGGGAGTAGTCCAAGAACTGCTTTTGAAATACAAAATATGGATAAGGGGGAGAATAGTAGTGCTGAGGTCGAAGATTTTGTTGAGCACCTAAATAATTTGCATGAAGAGGTGAAGAAACATATCAATAAGATGAACTCACAATATGAGGCTAAGGAAGATGAAGAAAGAAGGTATAAGGAGTTCTAGATAGCAGATGATGTCATGGTTCATTTACGAAAGGAAAGGTTTCCATTTGGTACATACAACAAGTTAAAGATGAAGAAGTTTGGACCATGCAAGATCCTGAAGAAACAAGATTCAGGAAATGCATATGAAGTAGAGTTTCCCGATGAAATTCATATTTCACCTATATTTAACATTTCAAATTTAATAGAATAGCATGAAGGAGGAATTGATGAAGAAACAATAGAAGCACAGTGGAATATTCCAACACCTACATCAAAGAAGGAAGAGATAGAATAAATATTGGATAGTCATGTGGGTAGAAGCACAAGAAATATGAAATATATAGAGTACTTGGTGAAATGGAGAGGAAGGTTTATTGAGCATTCATCATGGTTGTCTAAGGCTAAGGTTAACCATCTTGGTTTCCCTCTAACTCTTGAGAAGTGATAGGGTCACCTTTCAAATTACCCTAGGTGTCTGATGCAGGAGCATCTAACGGTGTAGGGAAATCTTGCATTACCCAAAAAATTGTTTTCTTTATTTTCTTTAGTTGTTTTAAGTCCCATGATGGCACTTATGGGGTGTAAGAGAGTCAGATATCAAAAATAGTGAAAAATGGGAACTTACTATTTTTAGTAAGTCAGCCTAAATGGGCTTGTATGGATCTAAAAAATTTCCCCAAGGAGCACAACTTAAAAAAAAATTTGGCCAAGAAAGAATTGCCTCAATACCCTTAATGGTTTGGGAGAAATTAAAGTTTTCATCCCAAGAAACTTTTCCAATGGAGCTTCAAATTCAAATATAAAACTTTAGAGGCCTCGAAATAGCTAGAAAGGTTGATGAACTGACCTATGGTTGGTTCATGTGTTGTAGATCTCTTTGAAAAATTTCGAACAATATGAAATAATAGAAAATCAAACACCCAGATCAAAAGTTATGGCCTAGCGAAATTCGCCCTCTAAAAAGTGAATTTCATTAAAAAAAATTCCTAGGGTAGAAATCAAACTGCGAGAATTTTAGCACCAAAACAAAAGGAAAATTTGAACTTTCTAGAACATTCTAGGGTGGTTATTGGGTAAAATAAAAAAGGTTAAGTGGGGGTTGTAGAAGGTGGCTACAATAGTGTAGATTGTGGCTCTAAATAGTAGATTTTATTTTAAAAGTTGATTTTATTGTAATGAATCAAACCCATGAGGTTGTAGCATGTAAGTTTTGAATCTATAATTTCATTATCTAAAAATAATTGAAAGTGGTCTTTTTGTCTCGCATCTTTTGTGTTGTTACCTATTATTGTGATTTGTGTGGTTTTAGCTTGGCCCTCATCATCCCAAAGGTTGGCATTCATAAAATTTGAATTTAAAACCTTGATTTCCCACTCAAAACCCTAAAAAGGGACCAAATGGGACTCATACACCATCCCTAGCATACGGGTCCCACTTGGGTGGGACTCATATGCCCAAGGTAGTGTATGCATCCCATAGGGCCCTTTTGGAGAGAGAGTGTCGAGGAGATAAGAAATTAAGCCTATTTGTTGATTTGTTCAGGATTTCAATTGAAATAAGTCATGGGATACCTAATATATGGTCTTAGGGGTCTATTTATGATGATATAAAGATCATAAATACAAGAGGGCCCAAAACTCAATGTGAAACTGTAAATAAATATACATTACAACATCAAATTAAGACAAAAATAGTTGTATTTAGCTTAAAAGGGCCCTAAATCTAATGTGAATGTGTACAACAAATTACAACACTAGATTAAGATGACACTACTTCGAAGGGCCTTAAATTTAATGTGAAGGTGTAAATGAATATAGTTTACAACATTAAATCAAGGAAAATTTAGGTTTATTTAGCTTTAAAATGGCCCAAGACCTAATGTGGATGTCTAAAACACATCACAACACTAGATCAAGGTGTCCTTAAGTCTATTTTAACATTAATCAGTCTTGAATTAAGCAAGAAAAAGGGATACTTTTTATGTTGCCACATTTAGCCTCCACTTTAGTGAGAGGATGAAATTGCTTCAAACTCACACTAAAGTAGACATTCAAGAGGGGTCTAAGTGTATTGATACAGATGGTTTCTAGGATAAAAAATATCAAGGAGGCATTCAAGCCCCTAGGGTCCAAGATCCTACATCAAACCAACATAAGTAAAAAAGGACACACACAAGGTGTATGATTTGCAGCATCAAGATACTCAAACATGAAATTTCAACGACTAAAAGAAAAAGAAAAATAAAAAATAAAATAAAGAGAGGTGGATCAAGCCTCGACCATTTGTCTAGCATGGTGTGGATCATATCTAAGTTCTTTCTCCAAATATGCACGCTCACTCTAAGCCAATACAACATTAGGTTTTTTGTTGGGTGAGTAATAAAAAAGTGTGAGACACATACACACATGACCAATATGCGCTCACACACACACACAAGTGGAAATGGGAAAGTCATTCCTTAGATAGGCTTCCATCCAACCATACCAAAGTTATACCTTTTGATAACTTTGGCAATGCACCACACAACAATGAACTTTGAGCTTCATGACAAAAGAAAAGTTTCATATGCTTGATACTCATGAATAGACAAGATGGCTCCACAGGAAAGAAAAGTATATTATGCAAGGTGGTCATATAACAATTATTCTAAATGCAAAATAATGTATGGTGTGTTCAAAGAGATTTTTCTTAGTTCATGTAAGGTCTCTTCTTAGGGAACATTGTGTCTAATGTCTCCAAGATAGGACAAGTCAAATAAATATCACGCTCTTAGAGAGAATCAAACCCAATGAAACCACAAAGAAAAGGATAAATTGCAAGAAGAAAGAAAATCACATAGTGAAACATGAGTCTCAATGTATGCCCCCACTTTAAAGTGGTTGCTAACACCATTACTAGGAGCAATTTATTTAAAGTATAAGAAGACATGAGAGCTTATTCAAACAGCCCTATTCCAAGTCATATGTTTCCAATAAGCTACGCCATGAAAAGGGGAAGGGGTTTCCCCAAAAATGTACAACTCAATGTATCACATATGAGCCAACTTAAGGCATATTGTCCATATCCCAAAATTTCTCTCATATGTACATGAAAGTTGGTCAATTAGCCAAAAGGGACAATGAAAAGTGACATATGAGGACAAGGCTACTTAACCCCTTACCCTCACTTAGTGTCAAACGAGGATGAGATGAATAGGATGAAAGTAAGTGTTAATTAGAGGAACTAGGTGCTTCAAAAAAAGGACGAGCACCATGATCCTTAATATGTTGAATTGTAGTATTTAAAGCTTTACAGTTGTTAGTAAAATGACCATGAACTCTATGATATGCAAAAAATGTATTCTTGTAGTAAAACTTCTTTCATGTTCTTGGAGGGAGAGATATCAAACAATCTTGGAGGAGTCTCGAAAAGATACTCTCTTGATCAATTGTAGAAGATGTCATTTTACAAGATGTAATACACACACTAAATGATAAGGCTTTAGATGAAAATGGAGATAAAGGTGGTAAACCTAGATCTTTCTTGAAAGAGTATGGTATAATTTGCTTTGTGTGTTCATTGTATCCATTTTTAGGAGGAAGTTTGTTATTAGGACCATAACTATCTCTCAATTCAGATGAAGGGGGTTTAAGCTTCTGAGAAGGGTTGGATTCTTCATGGGGAAATATTGTATAACCAAGTTGAGAAAAAAAAACACAAGGTTGTTTTGTTTTAGATTGTGATATTTTGCACTCTCCCATAATGGAAGGTGTAAAACCCCAATCATCACTAGAACTTGTATCTAAACATGAATCATTTGTATATGTCTCTTTGGACCTTGTGGGTGAGAGTTTGGACTCTTTATTGGAATGGGTGTAAAATCTAACAACCCCCAATTATCACTAAAGAGTTTAGTATTAACATAAACTTGTATAGGTTCAAATTTTCACTTTGGAATGAAATTATTAGGGGAGTTGGAAATGTTGTGATCATATGATTTATAAATTCATTCCTCTACTTCAACCATGTATATCTTGTTGTTGTATTAAAATTTCTACATATAGTGAAGGGTAGTTGGGACTCCTTTCATAGCATGAATCCATGGTCTTCCTAGGAGAAGGTTGTATGAAAGGCTTCCTAGCATCATATGGATAGGGGTAGGAAACACTATAGGCATGACCACAATAGGTAATGTGATCATTCCTAATGGTTTCCTATTAACATTGTCAAAACCATAAATATGAACATCATTGAGTTGGATAAGCCTCTTGTCCATGACAATTTTATCTAGGAGTCAATGCTACAAATATTAAGACCTGTTCCATTGTCTATGAGAGTGCACCTAACTATGGTTTCATTAATGATCACCTTTATCATCAAGCCTTTTTTTTTTAATCTCAAGTGAGGGTAATTCATGTTTAGGAAATGTGATTTCTGACTATGCGACTTGCATACGATCAAAGGAGGATGTTACATTATTCACTTGCATAGAAGATTGGATCTCCTCCTCCTTCATTTGTAACATTTCTTAGAATCACTAATTGTATGTAGGTGATATTTGAATAAGACTCCATAAGGATATCTTAGTGGGAGTATTTTTAAGGTCTTCAACTACATCTTGTATAGGGGAATGAGGAGCAGTAGAAAAAATATGTTGAGGCAATGGTAATGAAATGGGATCATGGTTTTTGGTTTCCTACATGTTTGAGCAACTATGTTATATCTTAGTTGCTGCAAAACATTATTGTTGTTCGGTTGCATTAAAAATTTTAGGAAATCTCTAACTTTATTTTTATATGGATCAGTAATGGAAGGTGACTCAGAAGGTTCACTAGTTAAAGGAGATCCAATGTGTGTTTTTATAACCTTAACAAACATGTCCTTATTTTCATGATCTCTTAGTGAAGAGAAGTCTAATGTCACTTCATCATCTTTACCTAAGGAAGCCTCATTACATGTTTCATTGTTTATATTTTCTTGCACCATGATATCCTCCCTAGGAGGAGAGTTTTAAGGAAAACTACAAACTAGATGTTCATGAAATTCAAAGGTTGGTTCTTCTAAAACGACTTCATTACAAGTAAGGGAGTTAACAATGGTTGGATTGTTTTTTTCATCAATGATGTTATTGTTGTTTCATAATTTTTTCTCTAGGGGAAGAGAGACACAAGATTTTGATGACCTTCATCTATTGGATTTTCTAACTTGAAAGTACATCTTCTTCACCACTAAGAGAGATACTAGGAGGAGAACAAATGTGATTGTCAATATTGTCCAAATTTTAATTCCTTTTCCCATGATGTCTTCCAAAGTAAGGGAAGAAAAATAAAGAGGGTTGTCATGTAGATCTTAAAATTTTGATTATCTAACACCAATGTATCCTCATCATTATCACAAGAGGAGAAGATGTTGGGAGATGAATGTAGACTAGTTGAAGCATTTTCAAGGTAGATTTGAATGGTGTATTGTTGTGTTATGTAATCATCATGATTACCTATTGTTATGTCCTCTTGTTGAATAATGTCTTGCACCTAATAGGATAGGTAAGAGGAGAGAACCCAATAGGTTATCAAAACTCTCATCAATTAGTTCTTCTAACACCAAAATATCTTCTTCACAAGCAGGAGAGATATTTGGAGAAGAGAAAATGTGATTGTTATGATTACCCAAGGTTTATTTCACTAGACTAACCTCACTCATAGAAGGGACACTAGGAGAGGGATCAATGATGAACAAAAAGAGAGGGGAAAGGACCTCATATTCATACACACTTAACAAAAAATTCTTACAACACTCAACAAGATCTAAATATAGAACATGAAGTATGACAACTATAGAATTTTGCGATGAAAACGTGATGTAATGATTGCTATACAAACTTGAAATGAAACAATGATCTAGAGAAAACATGCAAAAGGATAATGAAAATTTTAGATTTCAAACAAGGTAATTTAATGTTTACACTATGCAAAAACCTGAAAGATAAAATGTTGTAAATGCAAATTTGGAATTAAGAAATGCATGAAATCAACCAATTTAAGCTAGATTTAGTGAAATGTGTGTAACAAAAACTCAGCCAACTCAAATAGATAACTAATGAAAACAAAATGAAGTGCAGAAAAAGGTTTTTAAATGTGGTAAAATGTAGTTTTAGATCTGCATTGAGACTAAATCACCCAGAGGGGTGTATGAGTTCCAACGAGGGTTTTTTGCACAATTAAAAAAAAAAATTAAGTGATTTATTATGCTTTCTAGTTTGAGTGATTTCTAAGATAAGTGCCAGTGTAGATTTTAGATGAAACTTAGTGATACAAGATGCAAAAACTGCAACCTATATATGCACATTCAATAATGCAAGATTTAGAAACTGTAGAATGCCAATTAACTAATGCAAGCCCTAATGCAACATTAATGCAAGATAGATCTAGGATGATGATGCAATCCAAATATAAAAAAATGTTCTAAATGCAGGTTCATAAAAATTTAGGATAGAAAATTTTTGTCGCTAAGGTTTAGGATATAAGATAACAATCTTCTATACTCCACATTCAAGGAAAACTCTAGCGATCTCAATCCAAATGTAAAGAGATCTTGCAATAGGGTGTCTTAGGGTCTCATTTATGATTACAAGAGGGGTTCACCACCAAGCTAGGGCTTGGAAAGACTAATGAAATGTAAGAACTAATGTCAAATCCTAATGATGTGGAAAGCTTAATTAAGTGACCTAGAAATGCGAGTAAATCATAACAAAAAATTGTAAAATCAGAAGTGTGCACTTGGAAACTTGTAGAGGCTTGAATGAGGACTAGAAATGATAGAAATTTTGATTTTAATGTTGAGTGGGAATCATTCACCAATCTGGGTGATTTAGTCTTATACTAGGTTTTTTGCACCAAAACTGGAATCTGACAGTGCTTAGTTTGAATCTCTTGAAACCCTCAAAATTGGCTATAATGAGATCCATACACCCAAGGTGGTGTATCATTCCTAGTGTGATTTTTAAGAGGATTAAGATTTGATCCTACTCTCCAATCTCTTCTTTTTTTGCCACACTTTGTTTCCAAATCTAAAACCCTAAATTTGGACCTATAGAAGGTCCTTTCTATGACCGTGCAAGTGAGTGGGCAACTCCAACAACTTCCTTCAAGCTGGTAACCTAATATTCAAATATCCTTGATACTCCAAGACACCTAGATCTGCAATCACACATGTAAAGAGGAGAAAAAAGTGTTTGATTATTAGTGAATAGGGGTTTTCCTTGGTCAAACACCTTTTAGGTAATTAAACCAAATGATGAGATAAATAAATAAGGACATGAAACATGAAACATGGATAATGATACCTTGAATGTTGTCCTATAAATCTATAATTTAACACGAAGTGGCCATGAGGATGTAGATCAAGACCTTGAACTAAGTGTAGAACAATGCTTAATCTTGGATCTTCAAAGCTACATCACAACACTAGCTCAACAACATGTTTGATGCTTAATAATATTGACATGATGATGAATCTTAAATTGCTACAACAATTGATGAAGAAATTTTCCTTTGAATGCCTTAGAAATGCTCTTGTAAACTCTCTTGATGCTCTTGTGAATTCTTGGAATGTTTAACTCTTGAGTGCTTGACTTGATATCATGAAGGTTTAATAAATAATGATTTGAGACTTTTTTTATATAAGAAATGCACCCAAGTTACTATTTATTAGATCCTAGAGGCTGACATGTTCATAAAATTTGAATTTAAAACCCTGATTTCCTGCTCAAAACCCTAAAAAAGAGCCAAATGGGACTCATATTCCATTCTTGGCATATGGGTCCCATGGACCCACCTGGGTGGGATTTGTATGCCCAAGGTGGTGTATGGGTCCCATGGGTCATTTTTGGAGAGAGAAAGTATCGAGGAGTTAAGAAATTAAGTCTATTTGTTGATCTTGTCAAGATTTCAATTGAAATAAGCGTTAGGATGCACAATATAGGGTATTAGGGGCCTGTTAATGATGATATAAAGGTCATAAACACAAAAGGGCCAAAAGAAAAATGTGAAAGTGTAAATAAATATAAAAGCACAATGTGGAAGTGTAAATAAATATACTTTACAAAATCAAATTAAGGTAAAAATACGTGTATTTGGCTTAAAAGGGCCCTAAATCCAATCTGAATGTGTGCAACACATTACAACATTAGATTAGGGTATGTGCAAGATCATCATGGAAAAAATAGGCCTTTAAGTGGCCAAAAATTTAGAAAAATTAGAGTTAGGCAACTTGACATAAAAATTTGAATAAGTTATCTATATTATTTCAAAAATAAGTAAGAATAGAATCTGTAACAAATTGAATGTAGTTTCTAAACTACTAGGTTTGTTTAAAGAAAACAAAAATCTATTTGGTGAAATTTTGAAATTTCAGTGCAGTAGTACACTTAAATTTTAGGGAAAAAATAAGTAGGTGTTTGTCTGACCACCCTAACCGCAATAAAATAATAATATTTTTTCATGTAATATTTTAGATATAAGTAGAGAACTCATGTCCCGATGTGATGCATATTTTTTTGTAATTTTTTTCCAAGTAAATAATTAATTATGGTTTTTTTATTACAACTTTTAAAAAAAATAAAAACTCATATGTCTAACCACCTTAACTTGGTCAAAACTTCATGAAATTCAAATTTTCTTTTTTTAATCCTATAGTATGCGAAGCATAGAATGTGAGGCATGTTTTGGATTCAAAAAATGTGATATCGTTTGAAAGCTATAGATGTTTTTCAATCAGCCTATCAATTAGGAATTTAGTCATAATTCAAATAGAAAATGAATAATAATTACTTATAAATTCAAAGTAAAGCATAATTTATATTGGTGTAAATTTGAGGATCTCCTTTAAAAACCCTTTTTGTTTCATCAATTTTGGGTAAAAAAAGAAGTTGTTAGCCACATACCCATCATATTGCCACTTTTTGGCCCATCATGATCCTGCACATACCCATTAAGGAAACATAAGGTCCAAGGGCCCTAAATTTAATGTGAAGGTGTGAATGAATTCACTTTACAACATTAAATCAAGGAAAAGTTAGGTTTATTTGGATTAAAAGGGGCCCAAAACCTAATGTGGATGTGTAAAACAGATCTCAACACTAGATCAAGGTGACCTTGAGTCGATTTTAACATTAATCATTCCCAAATTAAGCAAGAAAAAGGGATATTTTTTCCTTTACCACACAATTTTACATGTCTACAACATGAATAGCCCTATCTACCCTTCATCTAGTAGATAATATTAATGGTTAATTATATTGTGGGCCTACACTAGGTGTCAATCCCACTTGAATAATCATAGGCATGTAAGTATCCTTAGCATGTATTCATTGTGAAAACATGCAAAAATCCATTTAATCCAAAACCATTACAATCCAGGATCACTTTTATGTTGATTGATTGATTTTAATGATTCCAAAGTCAAGCTTCCTAATCATCCACCAACATAATCCACTATATCCAAATGAAGAACCATAATCCCCTTCCTCTAATCATTCCATCTTTCCCATTTTCTTCTAATCTCTCCTCTTATATATTCTAATCTAGATCACTCATCTTACAATCTCATCCCCTTCTTCTAATCCTAATCAAATATCATTTCTTCAATTATCCCCTTTGAATACAGTCCTACTCAATATAATCAAAATCCATCTTCTCCTCTCTCTATTTTCATCCTTGATAAATATTTACCATCATATTTTATTTCTCCCACCCTCTTAAGGTCATAGATCAACCCCTTAGTCCATATTTTTACTATATCTTTGTTTAGGCCACACTAACTATGTTTGGATTGCATTTACATATGTTTGGGAAGCCCTATTCTACTCAATATCTGGTCTATAATCCAAATAACGCTATCTATGCAACCTTGTTCCTAGTTTGGTGGCCATGTGGGTATGTGCAGGATCATGATGGGCCAAAACGTGGCAATATTATGGGTATTTGTAGGGTATCTAGCTGACTACTTTTTTTTTACCCAAAATTGATGAAGTGAAAAGGGTTTTTAGAGGAGATTCTCAGCTTTCCACCAATATATATTATCCTTTAATTTGAATTTAATAAATAATTATTATTTATTTTCTATTAGAATTATGACTAAAGTCTTGATCGATAGGCTCATTAAAAAAAATCTATAACTTCCAAACGGTATCACGTTTTTTGAATCCAAAACATGCGTCACATTCTATGCTTCACATACTATAGGATTAAAAAAAGAAAAATTAAATTTCATGAAGTTTTGACCAAGTTAAGGTGGTCAGACATATGAGCTTAATATTTTTTAAAAGTTGTAATAAAAAATTCATAATTAATTATTTACTTGGAAAAAATTACAAAAAAATATGCAACATCTGGACATGAGTTCTCTACTTATATGTAAAATATTATAAAAAATATTATCATTTTATTATGGTTAGGGTGGTCAATGACAACTACTTCTTATTTTTCCCTAAAATTTAAGTACTATTGCATTGAAATTTCAAAATTTCATCAAATATATTTTATTTATTTTTAAATTAACCTAGTATTTTAGAAACTACATTCAATTTTCTACAGATTCTATTTTTACATATTTTTGAAATAATATAGATAACTTATTCAAATTTTTACTTCAAGTTGCGTAACACTGATTTTTCTGAATTTTTTGCCACTTAAGTCCCTATTTTTTCCATGATGATCCTACACATACCCATTTACACTATTTGTGTGGCCTTTTAAAACTTAATCGTAAGCCTAAAATTTTATCCAATATCCACTTGGGTGGCCTTGTTCTCAATTGGGTAGCCTTGTAGCCTATTTGGGTACCCTTTCTATAAATTAGGTAGCCTTGTAGCCTATTTAGGTATCCTTGTAAAATTCATTCATAACCTAAAATTTCATTCTACATCTATTTAGGTAGCCTTATTTTTTTTTAGGAAACCTTGTCTTATATTTGGGTTGTTTTGTATTTCTCAAACCTAGTGCAAAAACCATCAAAATAATTAAGGTAGCCCTTTCAATATTTGGGAAGCCTTGTAACTATTTGGATGGAATTTTCCTATGTTGGGGAGGTTCTATCCTACCCAATTCTAATTCTCAAATTTCACCTATCTTTGGAAGGTCCTAACTTCATTAGGTAGCTCATTATTATGGTTTAGAAGACCCATCTCGCATACAAAAACTAGAGAGAAAGTTTCTAGGTCAAAACATAGTCATAACTCCCCAAAAACTTAGGAAACAAGAAAAACCCCTCCATCTGACATCTTCATATATTAAAAGCCTAAAATTCCAAAAAAAAATGTTGATCTTGGTACCCCCAATTTGTAGTGTCATAACTTCAAGCTTGTTGGAAAAATCTAGACTTTTATACACTATTTGAAAATTATTAAATATATATGTTTCCAGTCCCTTGGAAAGCATATCTTTTGTAATCCATTCCAAAGGACTAATGATAGTTCTTATGCCAAATTCCACCCTAGAAGCCCTAAAAATCTTTGACTTACTAAAGCATAGAAAAAATTCAAAAGAAAACTTTCTAAATTTTCCAATATAAATTTTCCAACTACTCTAGGATCAATATAAAATTACAAAATATGAGCTTAATCCAACTCATAATATAATATTATTCCAAACCCTAACAAGAGCTTTATAAAATTAACCATATGATCTATTGATATCAAAAAAAATATTGAGATCTTTGATTTCGTATTATTATAATCATGTCTACCCATCCAATATTATATTTCTTACCCATCCATCTCATCAAGTGATCATCATGTATGCATTTTTGTTTGAGTCTCCTAATCATATCAATCCTAAAATCCACCCCATTTCATCAATGATGAAATTATTTTTTATCAAGAAAAGTATGGAATTAATCCACCATATTCTAATGATGATGAAACTCTCATAGATCAAGATGAATTTAAAATTAACCTAATCGGTTCCTTAATTTATAGAAACATTTCCTCAAGATTCCACCACTCACCCATGCCTTTACACCAAGCAATGTCTCAGACAAGCTATCCAATAATGCCTCTATGTATATCCACTTGTAATGCATATCATACCTTTTACAAGGAGTGTAAGTTATCCCCCTCATCTATATCATCATATCCCATCATACCCATGTATTCCCCCAATCTAATATCCATACATCCATAGTTTATCCTAGTAATATTCCAACCTAGATCTTTGTATAAAAATAGTATCACCTTCACCCCTAGTCCAAATATAATATCCCACCATACCCCATCCATCCCCCAATCCATATGCCTAATCCTCCATCTAATCCCAATCCTTCAATCCACACTCCTAATTCTCCATTTCATTTTAATTATCGATCTAATCTTTATCCTCCATAGAAGCCCACCCCCTCAATCCATTATATTAATTTTATAATTTGTAATCCTAATCCTCCATATAATCTTATTCCTACATTTATTCCTAATTCTCAATCTAATCCTAACCATCCATTTACTCCTAATCTTCCATCTATTCCTATTCCCAATCCTCCATCCAATCCTAGTCCTCAATATAATCCCACCCAACCAATCTAGTTTCCCAATCCTCTAATCCATAATCCTAATCCTTTATCTAACTTTAATCCTCTATTTAATCCTAATCCTCCATCTAATCCAAATCATCTATTCACAACTAATTTTCCATCTAATCCTAATAGTAATAATTCATCTGATCCTATTCCTCCATATAATCCTACCTCTCCAATCCATTATCCTAATCCTCTATCTAAGTCTAATCCTCCATTTACTCATAATCATCCATCTAAAAATAATATTCCATCTAGCCCTACTCATCCAATACATAATCTTAATTTTCATCTAATATCGGCCCCCATGTAAGCCTAAAACATACATGTTGAACACATCGAATACTGAGAGGGGAGGTAAACCAATATCTTTAAAAACTTAAATCCCTCTAGAACTTAAGACAATCAACATAATTCAAACTTCATAACCAAACCAAAAACACTTAAACAAATCAATAGTAATGAAAGATACAACAATTAATCTCTTGAAAAGTTCAACAACCCTTAACCAGATTAGCAACAATGAAAGATTAAATAAGGAACACACATGCACGACATGACACTTGATTTACATGAAAACACAAAGAGGGAAAAACCATAGTGAGAGTTAACCCACAATACATAAAGCTCACTACTTACAAAATAAGGCTCACTACCAAAAGAATTACAAACTAAGGTGCACAACCTTAAGGAAAGATACAAAGAACTTGAAAATTGAAGATCACAACTCCAAGGAAAGATAAAAATTACAAGGACCTAATGAGATTCACTATCTCGAAGTAGGATACATGAATATTTAGGGATTACAATATTTGTCAACACAAAACTCTACTAATAGAGGCATTAAATCGCATTTGATCTTTCTTCCACACACTTGCACACTTCTTCTATGAGATATTCAATACATTTGACATAATCTTACACTTTTTCACTTGAAACTAAAATTTTCTTGCATTTATATCCACTGCAAGTCCTCAAAACATCAATTAGGTTGACCAAGAAGAAGATAAACAATAATATCAACAAGTCAGCTATGAAAACATAATACAGTCCTATCTAGGGGATATAGAGGACCAAAAAAAATCTTATTGAATTTTCTAATGTGATCCCAAACAATTCATATGCTAGCACACATCAACTCATATAAGCATCAATGAAACATGTAGGAGTGATCTCACAATAGTGGTTTACACTTTCTA
This sequence comes from Sequoia sempervirens, assembly GCA_007258455.2. Taxonomy (NCBI): domain Eukaryota; kingdom Viridiplantae; phylum Streptophyta; class Pinopsida; order Cupressales; family Cupressaceae; genus Sequoia; species Sequoia sempervirens. The sequence continues at coordinate 176,942 of VDFB02061848.1, read as the reverse complement.
GTAGATCCTAATTTTTGCTGAAATCAATATTTTTAGAAAATATAATAATTTAAACCTTGAAAATTTATATTAAAGGATTCCAATTGAAGAGATTTTGATCAAACCACCTTAGATCAAAACCCCCTTGGATAGAACTCAGCTAGTTTTAAACCATACCTATAATGGGGTCTCCTTTACACCTTTCAAAATGTAGATAAAAAACCACTTTTGGTTTACCTTTTGGGGGATATAATTAATTCATTTAAAAATTTTAAGTATGTAGTCCTTATTTATTTTTTATTTCTTGTGAATGTATGTTTTTCACCGAAAATAAAGCTCTCTATTCTTCACATGTGGAGAAATAATAGATTATCAAAAAAAAAATGAAAAATATCTATGCACTAGATATTGATGTCCTTGATCCAACAAAAAAAAAATTGAATTTTGAAACATACAAAAAAAGTTATGTTTTAGCTAGTAAATCATGTGTAAATTATAACTGGTTTGACTCTGAAACTTAATTAAGAAAAAAATATTCAATCAAATGCTATGAAACCAATTCCATGCACTAGATATCTTATTTATAAATCTAAATTCGAAAAAATTAGAATTTTATCCTTCACAAAAAAAAAAGTTATGTGTTAGCTAGTAATGTCACTCTTTGAAAATGGTCTTTACTATTAAAAATTAATTTTCGAAGGAGATGGAAAAAGAAGTGCAATCTAATTTTAAAATTTTTGAAAAAAATATATTTGGAATCTACAAATTCCTTATGGTTTAGCCACTACAGGTGCCCGAAAGTGAAGATTTAATTAAAAAAATTTAGTTCAATGTCCAGTTTGGCCAAAAATTGTAAACCAATATTGTGGGATCACCCACATATGAAACATGAATCACATAACCATTCAGCCCAAAAACATACTTCTAATTGAATTAACTCAATGTAGTACTCAACAAGAGAGTTCAGAACCCAAATTCACCTCCGCACTTTATATGTTGGCACAAACCATCAAGCACATAACACAATCAAGATGGAAAGCCCTATTGGCCAGATATCCACAAATTACGTAGAAAATGAATTCAAACACAATGCAACACCAAAAGTGATCAACCAGTAATGTGCGAATCAAAAAAGGATGTTACTTGAACATCTGATAACACCTCTAAAAATTTCTTTGGTATTGTCATTCCACTAACAACAACTGCAAAACAAACAAGAAAATAACACTTCATCCTAGAAGAAGAAAATACACAACCATGACATAGAACCTTAACATATCAACTTGTAGACCACTTCAACACATGAAATTGGAATTGAGAAACTACATAGACACTAAAGAAATTTTACCAAGCCACATGAGTAAAAACATCAATTTGGAGAAATACAAAGCATTTTTTGGACCAATCCAGACAACCAACACTACCAATCTTCTACAATTAACAAAATCCTCCTTGACAACATTGGTTTCCTAAAAAAATAAGAGTGCAATGTACATAGAGCATAAACACTAAATCCCAAACCATAAGACTACATATCTCACAATAGATGAATGGAGAGAATTCTCTCAAATAGTCTTCACACCAACATTCTAAAGTAAAAAATTCTTACTCACTTGTAAAGGCCAAAAAAAACTTGCATCAACACATACTTCTTTAGGAATAGTAGGAGAGAGCATACACCATGCTATAGACAATCAACAATATCTCTCCATCATCAACAATACTTCTAATCCTCATCTTAATAGATCAATAATAAATTAACTCTTTTGATAATAAAAATGCACTATACAAACTTAATTATTTAAAAAACAATGCATGGCATCCAACCATGAACATTCACAACACACCACCTTACTCAATGATAGTTCAAATTGAATATTCTCAACAATGACAACCATGACAACAAAATAACCATTGTAACAATGCCACCAAGACATCAATGACAACCAATGCCAAACATACAACAATCTTAGGTCTCGACATCAATGACAACCACTTCCAACAATCTCCCCCTTTGGCATTGATGACAACACACAACTTCTCATTCTCCCCCTTTGACATCAAGGAAAAAGGACCACATACACTTGCATAGGACAATAACAAATTCTTTGAATGTAAGAACAAAGGGCCAAATATTTTCAACAATAGCATATTCTCCCCCTTTGACCAGCAATTGCATAGCTTATACTAGCTCCCCCTATTAACAACACTTATTTTTAATATCTACACAATTCCAAACTCCCCCTAAGGGGTAGCACATATCAATCTAGGAGAAAAAATCTATATGACATGAATTTATCCCCTAGAGAGATGCACCATTTATGCAGCTGGTTAGAAAAAGGAGGGGAAATAACCCCTAACTTCTATTGGAGCTACTCAAATGTATCCTTTGAAATTTCCTTAGTGAAGATATTTGCAATCTTATCAGTAATAGGCACACTCCAATCTAACTTCTTGTTTTGCAAACTTCTCCCTTAAAAAGTGATATTGTCCATAAAAATGTGTTTGGTTCTTGAATGCATCACAAAATTCTTGGAAATATTAATTGCACTAGTATTATCACACAATATAGGAATAGGATCATCATATACCACCTTTATGTATCCTTCAAGGTTTGCTTCATCCACAACACCCAGGTGAAGAAAAATGATTCAACAATGTATCAACTTTTGTTGTGGACAAGGACATTGAGTCTTGTTTCTTATTGAACTAGGAGACCAATTTTTCTCCCAAGAAAAATGCATGTCCACTTTTACTTCTCTGGTCATCCAAACATCCTACCCCATCAACATCAACGTAATCCTTTAGATAAAATTTATTATCATTCTTATACCATAGACCATAATCATGAGTTCCTTTCAAATATCTAAAAAATCGTTTCACTGCTTTCTCATGAATTTTTATAGGTTTTTTCTTGAAATATAGCAACCAAACATACTGCATGCATGCTATTAGGTCTAGAAGCAGTGTAGTACAAAAAAACTATATAGAGTTTGATTAACCTCTGAAGACTCATCATATTTCTAAGTGACAACTAGTCAACATAGCAGTACCAACTAGTTTGGAATCCTCCATGCCAAACTTCTTCAACATCTCCTTTAAATATTTAGGTTGAGAAATAAAGATACCACCATCTTGTTGAACAGTTTCTAGCCCAAGGAAGAAAGAAAACTCACCAATCATAGAAATCTCAAATTCATTTTGTATCTCTTTTGTAAAAATATTTCACATATCATCATCTCCAACAAAGATGATGCCATCAACATATACAACCATAATAAACAACTTTTCATCCTAAACCTTAATGTAAATATTTATATCTCTAGTACGTTTCTTGAAACCTTGCTAAAGTAAATACTTATCCAATCGAGTATACTAAGATCTAGGAGCTTACTTGAGACCATACAAAGCTTTCTTGAGTCTGCACACCATATCTGAATCTTCTAATAACTAGAAACCATCTAATTTCTAAATATATCTCCTCCTCTTGATCACCATTCAAGAATGAAATTTTGACATCCATTTAACATACTTTGAAGTTGTTATGAACACCAAAAGCAATAAACATCCTCATTCCCTCCATTCTTGCTATCAAAGAAATATTATCTTCAAAATTAATATGCTCAACTTGTGAATAACCCTTGGAAACACAATTTGGACTTAGTTCTCACAACTTCACCATCTTCATTCAACTTGTTCTAAAACACCCCCTTTGTTTCAATCACATTCTTATTATAAGGCCAGGGAACCAATTACCAAGTTTGATTCTTCTCTTTTTGATCAAGTTCTTCTTCCATTGTGTTTCTCCAATCATCATCTTTGCTAGCATCAACAAAGCTCTTGGGATCAACCTTTGAGAGTAAACAAAAATTTACTTGCTCACTTTTTCTTGCAAGCCTTCTCCTTCTAAACACTCCTTGATTCTTGTCTCTAATGATCTGATCTAATGAATGGTTCCTCTACACATATTTTGTTGGAGTCGTGGGAGCCTTCATTGGTTCTTGTTCCTTCTCTTATTTCTCTGCTTCTTCTTCTTCTTCTTCTTCTTCTTCTTCTTCTTCTTCTTCTTCTTCTTCTTCTTCTTCTTCTTAAATCTAGTGAGGTACATATTAGATCTATAAACCTCTTTTCCTTGTGATAACTAATACAATTATTCATCTACCTTAAAAAAAATTATTTCTATCATCTTTCCCAACCTTTTGTTGTAGCATCTATAAGCATTTATCCTTGTTGAGTAACCAAGACAAATTCCTTCATCACACCTTAAGTAAAAATTTCCAAGGTCTCCTTCATCTCTTTTGATATAACATTTTTTCCCATTAATTCTTAAGTATCTAATAGTAGGGGCCTTACCACAAGTCATAAGGGTTCTTATTCCAATATATATATGGTAGATAAACATCCTTCTTCATAGCTCTAGCCCTCTCTTAGACTATCCTATTCTTCCTTTCCACAACCCCATTCTACTAAGGGGTTTTAGGAGAAAACATATATCTCCTAATACAATGATCTTCACAAAACTTTTCAAATTCATTTGAAGTGAATTCACCTCTTTTATCTTATCTTAAGAATTTTATCTCAATATTCATCTCATTCTCTAATTTTTGTTTGAATATTTTAAACTTATCAAAATATTTTGATTTATCTCTTAAGAATTTAAATAAAGTCATTCTGGTGCAATCATCTATTGACAACATGAAATACCTTTCATCTTGTCAACTCCTTATTTTTTTTGGTCCACATTGGTTAGTATGAATTAGCTCCAATGTCTTTGTATCAGAGCACTCCTTTCTCTACAAACTTGTCCTTATTTTATTTCCTGTTTGACACTCCTTGCACAATTTTTTTTTATTTTTGATTATCTTAGGCATGTCTCTCACAACATGAGATGAACTGATCTTCACCATATTGTAAATTTGGGTTCCATCCTTTTGTGCCATAACTAACATTCTCCATACTAAACCAATAAGTAGATTATTCCATTAGCCTCCTCAAGATGATAGACATTTCCACTTGTCCTTGTTCCTTCAACAAATAAGCTTTCAAACCCTACTCTCGTGATCTCATATCCATTAGCATTAAAAGTAAGATTTTATCCTTTTTGCATATTTGATTGACACATAGAAGACTATGCTTCAGACTTTGACATACAGAACATCCTTAGTCCTATTCTTTCCATCAGTTATTATAACACCCTTTCCACAAATTTGTGCTAACTCATCACCACCAAACTTAATAGCTTCATCATTTTCCTTATTGAGATTGATGAACCTTCTCTTATCACCAGTCATGTGGTGAGAGAAACCACTGTCAATCACCCAAGCATTTCCTTCTTCCTTTACATGAAAGGAAATCCATACTACCATTGATCTCTCATTAATATTATTAGCATATAAGGTATGGGACCTCTTACATTCTCTAATATTGCTCTTTTTGTCTTTCAAAGCCATGAATAGGGTTTCATAATTTGAATCATTATCCTCATATTTTGAGGAACAAGTGCTTTCCTTGGAATAGAGAGCTCTTTTAACCTTATCTCTTTTATTACCATCTTCAAATTATTTATAGGGACATTTACCTACAAAATTACCAATCCTTCTAGAATTGGAACACTTGAAAGGTAACTTTCCTTTGTATTTTCTGGTGGATTTCTTTAATATTCTTATAATGTTTGCTTCAACTTAATGAAATTCATCATTCAGGTCAATAGAATCATCTTTTGTATTTTTATTTTCTTTAATTGCTACTTCTTTCCTTGGAACATCTTTATCAAATTCTCCTATTTGAAAGGTATTTTTTGCAGCAAACATTTAATCTATTGAAAAATGATCAAAATATTTAGACTCTTCAATAGCAAACACCTTATGACTATGGGATTTAGGGAGAGATCTCAAAAAAAAAAATCACAATCTCATCTTATTTTACTTCTCCACCAAAACCTATGATGCTAGTAACTACTTAATGCACCTGAAGCATGTAACTTGTAATGTCTCCATCTTTTAGCATCCTTAGGGTCTCAAATATTCTCTTGAAAATATATATCTTGGCTTGTTTTACTTTGGCATCTCTTTCATAGATTCTACTAAAATTTCCCCAAACATCCTTAACATAAAATAAATTCATCACCTTCAAGAATTCTGAATTATCCAAGCCACACAAAATAGTATCCTTAGCCTTGGAATTGTTCTCATACAACCTAATTTCAGTTGGATATGTTAAAGCAGTAGTAGGAGCAACAAAGGCATCCTTGATTGACTACCAAACACCACACCTTATATATTTTAGATGGCCTTCCATTATCAATTTCTATAAAGTGTAATTAGTCCCATCAAACATAGGACCTTTTGTATGATCCATCATGTGCCATCCTACACCTTTACCTCAAGTGGTTAAGCTTCTTTAGAGGAACTTGGCTCTAATACCAATTTTTGAACACACCAAATATTAAGAGGGGGGTGAATAATCATCTTCAAAAACTTGAATCCCTCTGGAACTTAAGGCCATCAACATAATTCAAACTTCTTAACCAAACCAAGAAAACTTTAAAATATCAACAACAATGAAATATATAGCAATTTAATCTCTTAACAAGCACAGGAACCCTTAAATGGATCAGTAGAAATGAAAGATAAAACAAGGAATACACACGCACAAGATGACAATAGATGTATGTGTAAAACCCATTGAGGGGAAATCCACAGTGAGATTTAACTCGCAATAAATGAAGCTCACTGCTTACAAAATAAGTATCACTACTAAAAGATTTGCAGACTAAGGTGCACAACCTTAGGGAAAGATACAAAGGATTGGAAAAATAATGATCGCAACTCCAAGGCAAGATAAAAATTATAAGAACTTGATAAGATTCACTATCTCAAATTAGGATACATTAAGATTTAAGAATTACAATATTTCTCAACACAACACTCTATTGATTGATGTGTTAAAGGACATATAATATCTCTTCCACATACTTTCACACATCTTCTATAATATATTCATTACATTCCACACACTCTTACACATTTTCACTTGCAGCTAGAATGTTTCCACCATAAGAACTAAAAACATCAATTATGTCATCTAAGTAGAAGATAAATAATAATCTCAACAAGTTGTTAATGAAAACTTAATGTAGTCCTATTCAAAGGATAGAGAGGACCAAAAATAATTTTATTTCATCTTCCAATGTGATCCCAAATAATTCACATGTTGGCACACATCAACCCAAGTTGGTAACAAGGAAACATGTAGATGAAATGTGAAGCACATAACCAATCAACCCAAAATCATACTTCCAATTGAATTAACTCAATTCAGTACTCAAAAAGATAGGTTAGAAACCAAATTAACCTTCACACAACTTCATATCCCAGAGAAAACCCTGAAGCACATATTACAAGCAAGATGACAAGCCCTATCAAAAAAATATCCACAAATTACCCAGAAGACCAACACAAACATAATGCAGAACCAAAAGAGATCAACCATTGATGTTTGGATCACAAAGATATGTTCCTTGAACATCCAAAGACACTTTTAAACACTTATTTCATACTGTAATTCCACCAAAATCAACCACAACCCAACTAGTAATAGGGGTATGTGCAGGATCATCATGGAAAAAATAGGCCCTTAAGTGGCAAAAAAATCAAAAAAATTAGAGTTAGGCAACTTGATGTAAAAATTGAATAAGTTATCTATATTATTTCAAAAATGTGTAAGAATAGAATTTGTAGAAAATTGAATGTAGTTTCTAAACTACTAGGTTTGTTTAAAAAAATTCTATTTGGTGAAAATTTGAAATTTCAATGCAGTAGTACTTAAATTTCAAGGAAAAATAAGAAGTAGGTTATGCTCACCCTACCACGATAAAATGATAATATTTTTTTATAAGATTTTAGATATAAAGTAGAGGATTCATGTCCTGATGTGATGCATATTTTTTGTAATTTTTTCTTATTAAATAATTAATTATGAATTTTTATTACAACTTTTAAAAATATAAAAACTTGTTTGTTTGACCACCTTAACTTGGTCAAAACTTCATGAAATTCAATTTTATTTTTAATCCTATAGTATGTGAAGCATAGAATGTGATTCATGTTTTGGATTCAAAAAATGTGATACCTTTGAAAGCTATAGATGTTTTTCAATCAGTCTATCAATCAGGACTTTAGTCTTAATTTGAATAGAAACTCCTTTAAAAACCCTTTTTGTTTCATCAATTTTGGGTTAAAAAAAGTTAAATTGACCCCGGTATGTGCGGGATCATCATGGAAAAAACATGCCCTTAAGTGGCAAAAAATTCAGAAAAAATCAGAGTTAGGAAACTTGATGTAAAAATTTGAATAATTTATCTATATTATTTCAAAAATATGTAATAATAGAATCTCTAGAAAATTTAATGTAGTTTCTAGACTAGTAAGTTTATTTTAAGAGGACAAAAATCTATTTCATGAAAATTTGAAATTTCAATGCAGTAGTACTTAAATTTCAGGGAAAAAATAAGAAGTAGGTGTTTGTCTTACCACCCTAACCACAATCAAATGATAATTATTTTTTATAATATTTTATATATAAGTAGAGGACTCATGTCACAATGTGATGCATACTTTTTTGTAATTTTTGTCCAAGTAAATAATTAATTATGATTTTTTTATTACAACTTTTAAAAAATATAAAAACTCGTATGTCTAACCACCTTAACTTGGTCAAAACTTCATGAAATTCAAATTTTCTTTTTTTAATCCTATATTATGTGAAGCATAGAATATGACACATCTTTTAGATTCAAAAAATGTGATATCGTTTGAAAGCTATAAATTTTTTTCGATCAGCCTATCAATCAGGACTTTACTCATAATTCAAATAGAAAATGAATAATAATTATTTATTAAATTCAAAGTAAAGCATAATTTATTTTGGTGGAAAGCTGAGAATCTCCTTTAAAGACCCTTTTCATTTCATCAATTTTGGGTAAAAAAAAGGTCCTCAGCCACATACCCTACAAATACCCATCATATTGCCACTTTTTGGCCCATCATGATCTTGCACATACACAGAACACTTCATCCCAAAAGCATAAAATACACAACCATGAGATGGAATCTTAATATGCATCAACTTGCATACCACTTCAACATATGAAACTAGAACTGAGACACTACATAGACACTAAAATCACTTACACTAAGCCACACGAGTAGACACATCAATATGGAGAAATGTGGAGCATTTTTCAAAATAGCCCAGACAACCAACAACATTAAACCAATCTTTTACAATTAATAGAAACCTCCTTGGAAACATTAGTGAACTAAAAATATAGTCTAGTTCAATGTCCACAAATCATAAACACTAAATCCCAAACTGTAAGACCACATTTCTAATAGAGAAGGAATGCAAAGCATTCTCCAAAATAGTCTTCACAACAACATTCCAAAGAAAAAAATTATTACTCACTTGTGGAGGCCAAAGAAAAATGCATAAAAACATACTTCTCAAGAACAATAGGATTGAGCATACAACATGCAATAGGAAATCAACAAAATATTTCCACCATCAACAATACTTCTAGTAATTATCTTAATATATCATTTTGAAATAACCTCTACTGATATCAACAATGCACTATACAAATTTCATTATTCAATAGATAAGGCATGGAATCCAATCATGAACATCCACAACACACTACCATACTCAATGACAGACCAAATTTAATGTTCTCAACAATGACAACCAATGCAAAATTTTTCCCAAGTGTTGACAACCATGACAACTAACACATCAATGACAACCCATTCTAAATAGAAAAAAATACTAGGTTTTGACATAAATGAAAACCACTTCCAACACATGTATCTCAAATTAGAATTCCTCCAAGGATCCCTAATAAAGAAACCATTAGAAAACCACATCTTAATGTTTTGGAGTCATGCCACCCCACTCAACCATCTAAGTCCATCATTAATGATTCTATTATCCATTTGGCATCTATTATTCATGTTCCCACTCCTAACATTACCCAAACTATCAAAATCATCCAACCCATCAAAACTATCCAATCTCGATCTTTGTATTCTACTCCTAGCATTTTCCAACCCATCAAATCCATCCAATCAAAATCCCTATCTCTTAATCCTATCATTTTCCAACCCATCAAAACCATCTATTCTATTCTTGAACCCCATCTCTTACTCCTAGCATTTTTCCAGTCCCAACCCCATGAATCTCATGAATCCCCCATCTATCCATCCACCTCGTTGAAATTATATCCAATATTCCTCTCCAATGACACTCTCCACACTAATATAAATATTCTGAGATGTTTTTTCAAAGAATACAAATAAATCCTCTCACCCTAATCAAGATCTTACCATGTCACTGAATCCCTCTCACAATACCTTATCATCCACTCATCCACATAAATACCCTAACACCTCACTTAATCCCTCTCATGATCCATTATAATCCCCTCATCCAAATAAAGATCCTACTAGAGTTTCCCTAATCCCTTTCATGGTCCATTTTCACACCCTCATGTAATCAATTTAATTATCCCTTAGCTCCTCCTACAAAAACTATCCCAACACCATCACCTTATCCTCTTGGTCTTCTCACTTCACCCTTGGTGGTTCTATTACAATAGAAAGACAAATCATATCCACCAACCATCCTACTCCATGGAATAATAGACTTGCATCTTCTAAAAATTTAACATCCTAGTTTAAACCAAATTCACAACAGCATGAAGTATCACAAAAATGAATTAGGCCTTTATGAGAGAGGTATCTTGGATCCCATCCTTATCAAATAAAACTCATGATCATATGACCCTTTCTACATATATGAAAGCTCACAATCCAAAAATTCTTGTACAAACTTTGTCTAAGATAAGATGGCTCCTTCCAAAAATATAATAGAGGCATCCCACCTTTCCTCCAAAAAACTTATCATAACCCCCCTCCTCCAACATACAAACTTGAAATAATTATCACTACCCCTTCATCCTCTACATCCATTTTGGATCCTTATATAAGACAATCCACAATCACATATCCTCCACCTACTAGATTGATTTTGGTCCTTTACATCCAAAAATCCTATCCTCCATCTCATCATAATCATCCCATCATCCATAAATTCCCTATCCCTATAACCCATGATAGAAATACCAATCCCATCAACCCCAACTAGATCGGACAATGCAATCCTCCATGAACTTAATAAAAAAACATCCCTCCATCTACCCTCTCCAAAATATTACATCTATCATCCCATTCACATTCTCTCCACACCATCCATCTCCTCACACTCATATAAGGTCATGGAAAGACCATGGGGGTCCAAACTAGGCCCTTAAGTGGCAATAAAAAAATAGAAAATAGAGTTAGGAAACTTGACATAAATATTTGAATAAGTTATTTACATAATTTGAAAAATATGTAAAAAAAAAAGTAGGTAATTAAATGTAGTTTCTAAGATTCTATTCCTTTTTTGGAAAAAAGTAAATCTATTTGGTGAAATTTTGAAATTTCAAAGCAATAGTACTAAATTTTTAAGAAAAAATAAAACACAGGTCTATGTCTAACCAACCTAAGTACAAGAAAAATATAATATAATTATTTGAAACTTTCAAAATAATTAGAGGACACATGCCAAGATGTGCCACACTTTTTTTTTGTAATTTTTTGCAAGTAAATAATTATTTATGAAGTTTTAATTAAAATGTTTTAAAAATATTAAAACTTGATTTTCTGACCACCATAACTTGGTAAAAAAAAAATTCAATTCAATTTTTCTTTTATGTATCCTATAGTATGGGAAGCATAGAATGTGTTGTATCTTTCAAATTCAAAAAATGTGAAATCATTTAAGAATTATTGATGATTTTCAATTAACCTATCAATCAGGACTTTAGTCAAAATGTATGTATAAAATTAATAATAACTATCTATTTAATTCCAAATAAGGCATATCTTATATTTTTGGAAAGCTGGAAATTTTCTCAATAAACCCTTTTCATTTCATCAAATTTGGATGAAAAAAGTCGTTAGCCATTTTTTTTGTCACATCGCCACTTTTTGGACCCCCGTGATCCAACACTCACTCTACAACTGTTATTGGAATCCATTCGGATGCCAAATTGAAAATGTATAAATCAAAAAATTCACCAAAATATGAAGATCACCATGTACCCTCAAAAGGACATGACACAAGAAAGAAAAATGTGATCCAAAAATATAGTAAATCACAAGAACTACAAAGGTCCACCAAAGAAAAATAAAAAACATGTAGATCCCAAGACAAAAACAAGAAATTCATTTGAATCAAAAATATAAAATGATATCTAACATTACTAATCCAAAATCTAAGAATCTCCAGCCTCCATCTCCTAAATCCATTTTTGATCCCTATTTCAAAAAAATCACTATCTTAACTCCTCCATTGACCCCTCATCCTCCATCCATCTCTCCTCCCATAATTAAACAGTCATCACAATATGTTCCAATTTTGGTCTTGACAACATACCATTACACTCTTATCCCATCCTTCTATCCATAAATTCATCAACATATGATTCATTATCCCACACCTACCCTTCATCAAAGCCCTCTAATCCATTCTCTTCCATGATCCACCCATCCTAACAAGGTTGTACCAACATCTAGTGATCACTCTAAATGGCATCCTCTTACCTCGATATAGAAATATATGCTTGATTCCTCCCTCTACCTCCCTCTCACCCATTCACTATATTCCCACTCCACTTATCAACACTGGATTATCTTTAGACCTCTCCATCCATAATATTCCAATATATATATATATAAGAAAAAGAAAAAAAATAAATAAAGTAAATTTGTCCAATGGTGAAAACCTATAAAATAAGAACCTTGGATAAGTACCCTTATTAAAGGCATAGAAACAAGCATCATGCACAAATCCCTCATTCAGTTTTTGTCCACACTTGTAGAAAAGTTTCTTCTAGCTACCCATCTATCATCTCCTCTATCTTACATACCTATCTTACCCACCATAGCCTATCCATTCCAATTACCCTTGTCCTTCATCCAATCTTGATAACTAGAATGGAAAACATCTATACATTCTCTAGACACCTTTTTTCATTGTAGTAATGAAAAAAGTATCCCTTTTTCCTTAGTTTGAGAATAATAATAAAATGAGCCTAATGTTGCCTTGATTTAGTGTTGCAATGTGTTTTACACATTCACATTAATTTTAGGGCCCTTCTAAACTAAATGGACTTAATTTTTCCTTATTTAGGGTGTTGAAAAGTGTATCTTTACACTCTCACACTAATCTAGGGATTTATTGATTAATTGAAGTTATTTTTCCTTAATTGGCCCCTTTAATTCAAATCCAAGCCTAATTAATTACAAATTTCAAGGGATAAAATCCAACATTCATAAATGATATTACAACAACAACAACAAAATTTGGAAGGTGTGTGTCTTTGGCTAGTGACCTAAGACCCATTTGTCACATGGAAAATGGGTCCTCACTAGGTCCTAGGACCCTATTTTCACATGATCTTTCACATTTTCTAAAGTGTGTCCTAGGTGAGTGACCTAGGTCCTCACTTAGACCTAGGACGCCTATTTGAAATATGTTTTTGGTGGTATTTTAATGATTACAAATCCATTATTTGATGTTGGCTTGTGATATTTGAATTTTTGGAATTAATGTTAAGATATGTATAATACAAGGCTATTTCACTTAGTTTAATCTAGAATATTTCATGCAAGTTAAGAGTTTTCAAGGTAGAGAATTTAGGAGCATTTTTAAGGCATTCAAGGGAAAATTATTGAAGATTATTGCAGCAATTAATAGTCATTTCATCATGTCAAATGTTTAGTGCATCATGCATGTTGTTTGAGCTAATATGTTGATGTGGCATTCAATATCTATCAAGCATATTCAAAGGCATTGTTTCACATCAAGATTCATGATCAAGATCTACATTCATTGAGACCATTTCATGCTAGATTGTAGATTTGTATCTATGATTGATTCATACATACATGCATCATTTTTTTTTTCTTTTCTCTCTTTTGGAGAGGGGTTTTTTCCCACAAGGTTTTTCTCCTTTTCTCCAATTGCGAGAGATTTCTTTTTTGTTTTGTAAATGGGTACCTAACATGGTTGTGTAGTTGGGACTCATACTGCATGTTTATATTTGCATTCTCCCTAAGTTGCACTTAAGGGGGGGTACATTAGGGTAAATTACATTTACCGTCTTAAGTTTTAACTTAGGGACATTGCATTAGTTATGCATTTAATTATTTTTGGGTAGTTTTTCCCATGTTGGGAAGTTTGTCACCGGCCATCTATTTCATAGCTTTAAAAGCCTGTACCATATGTAGATTATTCATCTCATTTATTTCACTCCTTATTTGGTGAATTGGCCTCGTGTCTCTCTCACTTTTTTGTGAATTTGATTTGTTGTAGTTGATGATCTTGGGCTCACACCAATAGTATCCCAAGGTTTCAACTAAGGTGTGGTGGGTTTGTGACATTGCATTTTTTTATTCATCATTCCTTTCATGTTTTCATTCATTTCAAGGTTTAATTACCAAAACAGGGTTTGACCAAGGCAAACCCTTATTCTCTAACAAACAACATTTTTGTTCTCTTTGATGTGTGATTGCAGGTTTTAGGTTCAAGATCAATTAGAGAGAAAAAATACATTTTTTTTAAAAGTTGTCAGAGTTGCAAAGAAAGTGTTCAAATCATGGAAAATGAGCTAGACAATTTATTTCCATCTTTTCAATAGTTCTCAACTAGGATTTGGAAGTGAAAACTAAGAAGAACATAACCCAGAAATAAATTTTCTAGAGCCCTAGCCAGAACCCATTTGTCATAGGGTGAATGTGTCCTGGGTGAGGTCCGAAAAAGCACTCTTTGCAATAGGTACAAACATTTAACCCTCTTAAATTTTTTTATTTTGACTACTATATCAATTAACTTTAATTTTGTTACTTATTAACACATTATTGCTTACATATTGAATGAAATAGAGTTGGAAATTGGTTCATCATTTTTTTTCATTATGGTGAACCTATTTTCCTTTATTTCATTCATATATTTTTCTATTTAAAATTCCATTCATCTATTCTCCTACTCTTCCATCCTTCTTCCCCTCCAATCCATCCATCTTACCCACCCATAACACTAATCCTATCTATCCTCATTGTATCCATATATCTCACCCTTTCATGCATCCTTATCCTCTCATCATCCTACAATCTATTCTATCATGAGAATCCTAGTGCCTCATCATACAAAATATCTATCAAGTGTGGAATCTTATTTCCTTGTGATATAGTCCTTTGAGATCACATTTAATCCTTCCCCATAATAATAATTACACTCATCCCCTCTTCTCACAGTCCTTCCATC
>VDFB02061848.1:81944-161434 GCA_007258455.2 Sequoia sempervirens | reverse complement strand
AAAAAATTCCTAGGGTAGAAATCAAACTGCGAGAATTTTAGCACCAAAACAAAAGGGAAAGTTGAACTTTCTAGAACATTCTAGGGTGGTTATTGGGTAAAATAAAAAAGGTTAAGTGGGGGTTGTAGAAGGTGGCTACAATAGTGCAGATTGTGGCTCTAAATAGTAGATTTTATTTTAAAAGTTGATTTTATTGTAATGAATCAAGCCCATGAGGTTGTAGCATGTAAGTTTTGAATTTGTAATTTCATTATCTACAAATAATTGAAAGTGGTCTTTTTGTCTCGCATCTTCTGTGTTGTTACCTATTATTGTGATTTGTGTGGTTTTTGCTTGGCCCTCATCATCCCAAAGGTTGGCATTCATAAAATTTGAATTTAAAACCTCGATTTCCCACTCAAAACCCTAAAAAGGGACCAAATGGGACTCATACACCATCCCTAGCATATGGGTCCCACGTGGGTGGGACTCATATGCCCAAGGTGGTGTATGCATCCCATAGGGCCTTTTTGGAGAGAGAGTGTCAAGGAGATAAGAAATTAAGTCTATTTGATGATTTGTTCAGGATTTCAATTGAAATAAGTCATGGGATACCTAATATAGGGTCTTAGGGGTCTATTTATGATGATATAAAGATCATAAATACAAGAGGGCCCAAAACTCAATGTGAAAGTGTAAATAAATATACATTACAACATCAAATTAAGACAAAAATAGTTGTATTTAGCTTAAAAGGGCCCTAAATCTAATGTGAATGTGTACAACAAATGACAACACTAGATTAAGATGACACTACTTCGAAGGGCCTTAAATTTAATGTGAAGGTGTAATGAATACAATTTACAACATTAAATCAAGGAAAATTTAGCTTTATTTAGCTTTAAAATGGCCCAAGACCTAATGTGGATGTCTAAAACACATCACAACACTAGATCAAGGTGTCCTTAAGTCTATTTTAACATTAATCAGTCTTGAATTAAGCAAGAAAAAGGGATAGTTTTTATGTTGCCACATTTAGCCTCCACTTTAGTGAGAGGATGAACTTGCTTCAAACTCACACTAAAGTAGACATTCAAGAGGGGTCTAAGTGTATTGATACAGATGGTTTCTAGGATAAAAAATGTCGAGGAGGCGGTCAAGCCCCTAGGGTCCAAGATCCTACATCAAACCAACATAAGTAAAAAAGGACACACACAAGGTGTATGATTTGCAGCATCAAGATACTCAAACATGAAATTTCAACGACTAAAAGAAAAAAAGAAAAAAAATAAAAAATAAAGAGAGGTGGATCAAGCCTCGACCATTTGTCTAGCACAGTGTGGATCATATCTAAGTTCTTTCTCCAAATATGCACGCTCACTCTAAGCCAATACAACTTTAGGTTTTCTGTTGGGTGAGTAATCAAAAAGTGTGAGACACATACACACATGACTAATATGCGCTCACACACACACGCAAGTGGAAATGGGAAAGTCATTCCTTAGATAGGCTTCCATCAAACCATACCAAAGTTATACCTTTTGATAACTTTGACAATGCACCACACAACAATGAACTTTGAGCTTCATGACAAAAGAAAAGCTTCATATGCTTGATACTCATGAATAGACAAGATGGCTCCACAGGAAAGAAAAGTATATTATGCAAGGTGGTCATATAACAATTATTCTAAATGCAAAATAATGTAAGGTGTGTTCAAAGAGATTTTTCTTAGTTCATGTAAGGTCTCTTCTTAGGGAACATTGTGTCTAATGTCTCCAAGATAGGACAAGTCAAATAAATATCATGCTCTTAGAGAGAATCAAACCCAATGAAACCACAAAGAAAAGGATAAATTGCAAGAAGAAAGAAAATCGCATAGTGAAACATGAGTCTCAATGTATGCCCCCACTTTAAAGTGGTTGCTAACACCATTACTAGGAGCAATTTATTTAAAGTATAAGAAGACATGAGAGCTTATTCAAAAAGCCCTATTCCAAGTCATATGTTTCCAATAAGCTACATCATGAAAAGGGGAAGGGGTTGCCCCAAAAATGTACAACTCAATATATCACATATGAGCCAACTTAAGGCATATTGTCCACATCCAAAAATTTCTCTCATATGTACATGAAAGTTGGTCAATTAGCCAAAAGGGACAATGAAAAGTGACATATGAGGACAAGGCTACTTAACCCCTTACCCTCACTTAGTGTCAAACAAGGATGAGATGAATAGGATGAAAGTAAGTGTTAATTAGAGGAACTAGGTGCTTCAACAAAAGGAAGAGCACCATGATCCTTAATATGTTGAATTGTAGTACTTAAAGCTTTAAAATTGTTAGTAAAATGACCATGAACTCTATGATATGCAAAGAATGTATTCTTGTAGTAAAACTTCTTTCATGTTCTTGGAGGGAGAGATATCAAACAATCTTGAAGGAGTCTCGAAAAGATACTCTCTTGATCAATTGTAGAAGATGCCATTTTACAAGATGTAATACACACACTAAATGATAAGGCTTTAGATGAAAATGGAGATAAAGGTGGTAAACCTAGATCTTTCTTGAAAGAGTATGGTATATTTTGCTTTGTGTGTTCATTGTATCCATTTTTAGGAGGAAGTTTGTTATTAGGACCATAACTATCTCTCAATTCAGATGAAGGGGGTTTAAGCTTCTGAGAAGGGTTGGATTCTTCATGGGGCAATAAATTGTATAACCAAGTTGAGAAAAAAAAACACAAGGTTGTTTTGTTTTAGATTTTGATATTTTGCACTCTCCCATAATGGAAGGTGTAAAACCCCAATCATCACTAGAACTTGTATCTAAACATGAATCATTTGTATATGTCTCTTTGGACCTTGTGGGTGAGAGTTTGGACTCTTTATTGGAATGGGTGTAAAATCTAACAACCCCCAATTATCACTAAAGAGTTTAGTATTAACATAAACTTGTATAGGTTCAAATTTTCACTTTGGAATGAAATTATTAGGGGAGTTGGAAATGTTGTGATCATATGATTTATAAATTCATTCCTCTGCTTCAACTGTGTATATCTTGTTGTTGTATTAAAATTTCTACATACAGTGAAGGGTAGTTGGGACTCCTTTCATAGCATGAATCCATGGTCTTCCTAGGAGAAGGTTGTATGAAAGGGTTCCTAGCATCATATGGATAGGGGTAGGAAACACTACAGGCCTGACCACAATAGGTAATGTGATCATTCCTAATGGTTTCCTATTAACATTGTCAAAACCATAAATATGAACATCATTGAGTTGGATAAGCCTCTTGTCCATGACAATTTTATCTAGGAGTCAATGCTCCAAATATTAAGACCTGTTCCATTGTCTATGAGAGTGCACCTAACTATGGTTTCATTAATGATCACCTTTATCATCAAGCCTTTTCTTTTTTTTTTGAATCTCAAGTGAGGTTAACTCATGTTTAGGAAATGTGATTTCTGACTATGCGACTTGCATACGATCAAAGGAGGATGTTACATTATTCACTTGCATAGAAGATTGTATCTCCTCCTCATTCATTTGTAACATTTCTCGGAATCACAAATTGTATGTAGGTGATATTTGAATAAGACTCCATAAGGATATCTTAGCGAGAGTATTTTTAAGGTCTTCAACTACATCTTGTATAGGGGAATGAGGAGCAGTAGAAAAAATATGTTGAGGCAATGGTAATGAAATGGGATCATAGTTTGTGGTTTCCTACATGTTTGAGCAACTATGTTATATCTTAGTTGCTGCAAAACATTATTGTTGTTCGGTTGCATTAAAAAATTTAGGAAATCTCTAACTTTATTTTTAAATGCACCAGATCAGTAATGGAAGGTGACTCAGGAGGTTCACTAGTTAAAGGAGATCCAATGTGTGTTTTTATAACCTTAACAAACATGTCCTTATTTTCATGATCTCTTAGTGAAGAGGAGTCTAATGTCACTTCATCATCTTTACCTAAGGAAGCCTCATTACATGTTTCATTGTTTAGATTTTCTTGCACCATGATATTCTCCCTAGGAGGAGAGTTTTAAGGAGAACTACAAACTAGATGTTCATGAAATTCAAAGGTTGGTTCTTCTAAAATGACTTCATTACAAGTAAGGGAGTTAACAATGGTTGGATTGTTTTTTTCATCAATGATGTTATTGTTGTTTCATAATGTTTTCTCTAGGGGAAGAGAGACACAAGATTTTGATGACCTTCATCTATTGGATTTTCTAACTTGAAAGTACATCTTCTTCACCACTAAGAGAGATACTAGGAGGAGAACAAATGTGATTGTCAATATCGTCCAAATTTTCATTCCTTTTTCCCATGATGTCTTCCAAAGTAAGGGAAGAAAAATAAAGAGGGTTGTCATGTAGATCTTAAAATTTTGATTATCTAACACCAACGTATCCTCATCATTATCACAAGAGGGGAAGATGTTGGGAGATGAATGTAGACTAGTTGAAGCATTTTCAAGGTAGATTTGAATGGTTTCTTGTTGTGTTATGTAATCATCATGATTACCTATTGCTATGTCCTCTTGTTGAATAATGTCTTGCACCTAATAGGATAGGTAAGAGGAGAGAAACAAATAGGTTATCAAAACTCTCATCAATTAGTTCTTCTAACACCAAAATATCTTCTTCACAAGGAGGAGAGATATTTGGAGAAGAGAAAATGTGATTGTTATGATTACCCAAGGTTTATTTCACTAGACTAACCTCACTCATAGAAGGGACACTAGGAGAGGGATCAATGATGAACAAAAAGAGAGGGGAAAGGACCTCATATTCATACACACTTAACAAAAATTTCTTACAACACTCAGCAAGATCTAAAAATAGAACATGAAGTATGACAACTATAGAATTTTGCGATGAAAACGTGATGTAATGATTGCTATACAAACTTGAAAAGAAACAATGATCTAGAGAAAACATGCAAAAGGATAATGAAAATTTTAGATTTCAAACAAGGTAATTTAATGATTACACTATGCAAAAACATGAAAGATGAAATGTTGTAAATGCAAATTTGGAATTAAGCAATGCATGAAATCAACCAATTTAAGCTAGATTTAGTGAAATGTGTGTAACAAAAACTCAGCCAACTCAAATAGATAACTAATGAAAACAAAATGAAGTGCAGAAAAAAGTTTTTAAATGTGGTAAAATGTAGTTTTAGATCTGCATTGAGACTAAATCACCCAGAGGGGTGTATGAGTTCCAACGAGGGTTTTTTGCACAATTTAAAAAAAAATTAAGTGATTTATTAAGCTTTGTAGTTTGAGTGATTTCTAAGATAAGTGCCAGTGTAGATTTTAGATGAAATTTAGTGATACAAGATGCAAAAACTGCAACCTATATGCACATTCAATAATGCAAGATTTAGAAACTGTAGAATGCCAACTAACTAATGCAAGACCTAATGCAACGTTAATGCAAGCTAGATCTAGGATGATGATGCAATCCAAATAAAAAAAATGTTCTAAATGCAAGTTCACAAAAATTTAGGATAGAAAATTTTCGTCGCTAAGGTTTAGGATATAAGACAACAATCTTCTATACTCCACATTCAAGGAAAACTCTAGTGATCTCAATCCAAATGTAAAGAGATCTTGCAATAGGGTGTCTTAGGGTCTCATTTACGATTACAAGAGGGGTTCACCACCAAGCTAGGGCTTGGAAAGACTAATGAAATGTAAGAACTAATGTCAAATCCTAATGATGTGGAAAGCTTAATTAAGTGACCTAGAAATGCAAGTAAATCATAATAGAAAACTATAAAATCAGAAGTGTGCACTTGGAAACTTGTAGAGGCTTGAATGAGAACTAGAAATGATAGAAATTTTGATTTTAATGTTGAGTGGGAATCATTCACCAATCTTGGTGATTTAGTCTTATACTAGGTTTTCTGCACCAAAACTGGAATCTAATAGTGCTTAGTTTGAATCTCTTGAAACCCTCAAAATTGGCTATAATGAGACCCATACACCCAAGGTGGTGTATCATTCCTAGTGTGATTTTTAAGAGGATTAAGATTTTATCCTACTCTCCAATCTCTTCTTTTTTTGCCACACTTTGTTTCCAAATCTAAAACCCTAAATTTGGACCTATAGAAGGTCCTTTATGTGACCATGCAAGTGAGGAGGCAACTCCAACAACTTCCTTTAAGCTGGTAACCTAATATTCAAATATCCTTCATACTCCAAGACACCTAGATCTGCTTTCACACATGTAAAGAGGATAAAAACTTGTTTGATTATTAGTGAATAGGGGTTTTCCTTGGTCAAACCCCTTTTAGGTAATTAAACCAAATGATGAGATAAATAAATAAGGACATGAAACATGAACCATGGATAATGATACCTTGAATGTTGTCCTGTAAATCTACAATTTAACACAAAGTGGCCATGAGGATGTAGATCAAGACCTTGAACTAAGTGTAGAACAATGCTTAATCTTGGATCTTCAATGCTACATCACAACACTAGCTCAACAACATGTTTGATGCTTAATAATCTTGACATGATGATGGATCTTAAATTGATACAACAATTGATGAAGAAATTTTCCTTTGAATGCCTTAGAAATGCTCTTGTAAACTCTCTTGATGCTCTTGCGAATTCTTGGAATGTTTAACTCTTGAGTGCTTGACTTGATATCATGAAGGTTTAATGAAATAATGATTTGAGACCTTTTTTATATAAGAAATGCACCCAAGTTACTATTTATTAGATCCTAGAGGCTGACAAGTTCATAAAATTTGAATTTAAAACCCTGATTTCCTGTTGAAAACCCTAAAAAAGAGCCAAATGGGACTCATATTCCATTCTTGGCATATGGGTCCCACGGACCCACCTGGGTGGGATTTGTATGCCCAAGGTGGTGTATGGGTCCCACGGGTCCTTTTTGGAGAGAGAAAGTATCGAGGAGTTAAGAAATTAAGTATATTTGTTGATCTTGTCAAGATTTCAATTGAAATAAGTGCCAGGATGCACAATATAGGGTATTAGGGGCCTGTTAATGATGATATAAAGGTCATAAACGCAAAAGGGCCAAAAGCACAATGTGAAAGTGTAAATAAATATAAAAGCACAATGTGAAAGTGTAAATAAATATACTTTACAAAATCAAATTAAGGTAAAAATAGGTGTATTGGGCTTAAAAGGGCCCTAAATCGAATCTTAATGTGTGCAACACATTATAATACATTAATTAGGTATGTGTAAGACTACATGAAAAATAGGGCCTTAAGTGGCCAAAAAGAAAAATTAGAGTAGGCAACTGATTTAAAAAATAACAATACATTCATACATTTCAAAATAAGTGTAAGAATAGAATCAGAATAATAAATTGAATGTAGTTTCAGTCCACTAGGCTTGTTTAAAGAAAAAAAATCTATTTATGAAAATTTGAAATTTCAATGAGAATATCTTAAATTTTAGGAAAATAAGTAGGTGTTTGTTTGACCAACTTGTCCTCAATAAAATGATGATAATATTTTTCATAATATTTTAGATATATAAGAAGAGGATCTGTTCATGTGATGCATATATTTTTTTTGTAATTTTTTTCTAAGTAAATAATTAATTATGCTCTTTGATACAACTTTTAAAAATATAAAACTCATGTCTCAATTACCTTAACTTGTCGTTCTAATGAAATTCAATTTTTCTTTTTAATCATAGTATGTAGTTATAGAATGTGAGTACATTTTGATTCAAAAAATGTGTGGATATCGCTTGAAAGCTATAGATTTCAATCAGTCAGGCCTTATCACTAAGCACTTAGTCATAATTCAAATAGAAATGAATAATACTACTTGCATAAATTCAAAGTAAAGCATAATTTATATTGTAAAATTTTGAGGATCTCCTTTAAAAAACCCTTTTTGTTTGGTCAATTTTGGGTAAAAAAGAAGTTGTTAAATACACATACCCATCATATTGCCACTTTTATCACAAGATCCCCGCAAGACATACCCATTATGTAGAAACATAAGGTCCGTGGCCCTAACACGTGTGAAGGTGAATAGTCACATTCTCTACAATATTAAATCAAGGAAAAGAATATTTACTTAAAAAGGGGCCCAAAACCTAATGTGGATGTGTAAAACAGATCACAACACTAGATCAAGGTGACCTTGAGTCGATTTTAACATTAATCATTCCCAAATTAAGCAAGAAAAAGGGATATTTTTTCCTTTACCACACAATTTTACATGTCTACAACATGAATAGCCCTATCTACCCTTCATCTAGTAGATAATATTAATGGTTAATTATATTGTGGGCCTACACTAGGTGTCAATCCCACTTGAATAATCATAGGCATGTAAGTATCCTTAGCATGTATTCATTGTGAAAACATGCAAAACTCCATTTAATCCAAAACCATTACAATCCAGGATCACTTTCATGTTGATTGATTGATTTTAATGATTCCAAATTCAAGCTTCCTAATCATCCACCAACATAATCCACTATATCCAAATGAAGAACCATAATCCCCTTCGTCTAATCATTCCATATTTCCCATTTTCTTCTAATCTCTCCTCTTATATATTCTAATCTAGATCACTCATCTTACAATCTCATCCCCTTCTTCTAATCCTAATCAAATCTCATTTCTTCAATTATCCCCTTTGAATACATTCCTACTCAATATAATCAAAATCCATCTTCTCCTCTCTCTATTTCCATCCTTGATAAATATTTACCATCATATTTTATTTCTCCCACCCTCTTAAGGTTGTAGATCGACCCCTTAGTCCATATTTTTACTATATCTTTGTTTAAGCCACACTAACTATGTTTGGATTGCATTTACATATGTTTGGGAAGCCCTATTCTACTCAATATCTGGTCTATAATCCAAATAACGCTATCTATGCAACCTTGTTCCTAGTTTGGTGGCCATGTGGGTATGTGCAGGATCATGATGGGCCAAAAAGTGGCAATATTATGGGTATTTGTAGGTATGTGGTTTTAATTACTTTGTTTAATCAAACTGGATGTGAAAAAGGTTTTAGAGGAGATTCTCAGCTTTCCATCAATATAAATTATGCTTTAATTTGAATTTAATAAATAATTATTATTTATTTTCTATTAGAATTACCACTAAAGTCCTAATCAATAGGCTAATTGAAAAACATCTATAAATTTCAAATGGTATCACATTTTTTGAATCCAAAACATGTGTCACATTCTATGCTTCACATACTATAGGATTAAGAAAATTAAATTTCATGGTTTTGACCCAAGTTATGGTTTGTATTATAAGAGTTTTTATATTTTAAAAAAGTTGTAATAAAAAAAAATTCATAATTAATTTCATTTACTTGAAAGAAATACAAAAAAAGTGTATATCACATCCGGATACATGAGTCCTCTACTTATATATAAAATACATAAAAAAAAGCTTATCATTTTATTATGGTTACGGTGGTTTTACTGCATACCTACTTTATTTTTCAAATGGCATTATCACGCATTGAAATTTCGTACTCACCAAATAGGTTTTACATTTATTTTAAATAAACCTAGTATTTTAGAAAACTACATTCAATTTTCTAGATTCTATTCCTTGCTATTACTTTAAATAATATAGATAACTTATTCAAATTTTACTCAAGTTGCCTAACACTGATTTTTCTAAAATTTTTGCCACTTAAGGGCCTATTTTTTCCATGATGATCCTGCACATACCCATGTACACTATTTGTGTGGCCTTTTAAAACTTAATTGTAAGCCTAAAATTTTATCCAATATCCACTTGGGTGGCCTTGTTCTCAATTGGGTAGCCTTGTAGCCTATTTGGGTACCCTTTCTATCAATTAGGTAGCCTTGTAGCCTATTTAGGTATCCTTGTAAAATTCATTCATAACCTAAAATTTCATTCTACATCTATTTAGGTAGCCTTATTGTTTTTTAGGAAACCTTGTCTTATATTTGGGTTGTTTTGTATTCTCAAACCTAGTGCAAAAACCATTAAAATAATTTAGGTAGCCCTTTCAATATTTGGGAAGCCTTGTAACTATTTGGATGGAATTTTCCTATGTTGGGGAGGTTCTATCCTACCCAAGTCTAATTCTCAAATTTCACCTATCTTTCGAAGGTCCTAACTTCATTAGGTAGCTCATTATTATGGTTTAGAAGACCCATCTCCCATACAAAAACTAGAGAGAAAATTTCTAGGTCAAAACATAGTCATAACTCCCCAAAAACTTAGGAAACAAGAAAAAACCCTCCATTTGACATCTTCATATATTAAAAGCCTAAAATTTCAAAAAAAAATGTTGATCTTGGTACCCCCAATTTGTAGTGTCATAACTTCAAGCTTGTTGGAAAAATCTAGACTTTTATACACTATTTGAAAATTCTTAAATATATATGTTTCCAGTTCCTTGGAAATCGTATCTTTTGTAATCCATTCCAAAGGACTAATGATAGTTCTTATGCCAAATTCCACCCTAGAAGCCCTAAAAATCTTTGACTTACTAAAGCATAGAAAAAATTCAAAAGAAAACTTTCTAAATTTTCCAATATAAATTTTCCAACTACTCTAGGATCAATCTAAAATTACAAAATATGAGCTTAATCCAACTCATAATATAAGATTATTCCAAACCCTAACAAGAGCTTTAGTAAATTAACCCTATGATCTATTGATATCAAAAAAAATATTGAGATCTTTGATTTCGTATTATTATAATCATGTCTACCCATCCAATATTATCTTTCTTACCCATCCATCTCATCAAGTGATCATCATGTATGCATTTTTGTTTGAGTTTCCTAATCATATCAATCCTAAAATCCACCCCATTTCATCAATGATGAAAGTATTTTTTATCAAGACAAGTATGAAATTAACCCACCATATTCTAATGATGATGAAACTCTCATAGATCAAGATGAATTTAAAATTAACCTAATCGGTTCCTTAATTTATAGAAACATTTCCTCAAGATTCCACCACTCACCCATGCCTTTTCACCAAGCAATGTCTCACACAAGCTATCCAATAATGCCTCTATGTATATCCACTTGTAATGCATATCACACCTTTTACAAGGAGAGTAAGTTATTTCCCTCATCTATATCATCATATTCCATCATACCCATGTATCCCCCCAATCTAATATCCATACATCCATATTTTATCCTAGTAATATGCCAACCTAGATCTTTGTATAAAAATAGTATCACCTTCACCCCTAGTCCAAATATAATCCTCTATTTAATCCTCTATTCTCCATATATAACTTCTACTTTCTCCAATCCATTATCCTAATCCTCTATCTAAGTCTAATCCTCCATTTACTCATAATCATCCATCTAAAAATAATATTCCATCTAGCCCTACTCATCCAATACATAATCTTAATCTTTCATCTAATATCGACCCCCATGTAAGCCTAAAACATACATGTTGAACACATCGAATACTGAGAGGGGAGGTAAACCAATATCTTTAAAAACTTAAATCCCTCTAGAACTTAAGACAATCAACATAATTCAAACTTCATAACCAAACCAAAAACACTTAAACAAATCAATAGTAATGAAAGATACAACAATTAATCTCTTGAAAAGTTCAACAACCCTTAACCAGATTAGCAACAATGAAAGATTAAATAAGGAACACACATGCACGACATGACACTTGATTTACATGAAAACACAAAGAGGGAAAAACCATAGTGAGAGTTAACCCACAATACATAAAGCTCACTACTTACAAAATAAGGCTCACTACCAAAAGAATTACAAACTAAGGTGCACAACCTTAAGGAAAGATACAAAGAACTTGAAAATTGAAGATCACAACTCCAAGGAAAGATAAAAATTACAAGGACCTAATGAGATTCACTATCTCGAAGTAGGATACATGAATATTTAGGGATTACAATATTTGTCAACACAAAACTCTACTAATAGAGGCATTAAATCGCATTTGATCTTTCTTCCACACACTTGCACACTTCTTCTATGAGATATTCAATACATTTGACATAATCTTACACTTTTTCACTTGAAACTAAAATTTTCTTGCATTTATATCCACTGCAAGTCCTCAAAACATCAATTAGGTTGACCAAGAAGAAGATAAACAATAATATCAACAAGTCAGCTATGAAAACATAATACAGTCCTATCTAGGGGATATAGAGGACCAAAAATAATCTTATTGAATATTCTAATGTGATCCCAAACAATTCATATGCTAGCACACATCAACTCATATAAGCAACAATGAAACATGTAGGAGTGATCTCACAATAGTGGTTTACACTTTCTAGTAGATCCTAATTTTTGCTGAAATCAATATTTTTAGAAAATATAATAATTTAAACCTTGAAAAGTTCTATTAAAGGATTCCAATTGAAGAGGTTTTGATCAAACCACCTTAGATCAAAACCCCCTTGGATAGAACTCATCTAGTTTTAAACCATACCTATAATGGGGTCTCCTTTACACCTATCAAAATGTAGATAAAAAACCACTTTTGGTTTACCTTTTGGGGGATATAATTAATTCATTTAAAATTTTTAAGTATGTAGTCCTTATTTATTTTTTATTTCTTGTGAATGTATGTTTTTCATCGAAAATCAAGCTCTCTATTCTTCACATGTGGAGAAATAATAGATTATCAAAAAAATATGAAAAATATCTATGCACTAGATATTGATGTCCTTGATCCAACAAAAAAAAAAATGAATTTTGAAACATACAAAAAAAGTTATGTTTTAGCTAGTAAATCATGTGTAAATTATAACTGGTTTGACTCTGAAACTTAATTAAGAAAAAAATATTCAATCAAATGCTATGAAACCAATTCCATGCACTAGATATCTTATTTATAAATCTAAATTCGAAAAAATTAGAATTTTATCCTTCACAAAAAAAAAAGTTATGTGTTAGCTAGTAATGTCACTCTTTGAAAATGGTCTTTACTATTAAAAATTAATTTTCGAAGGAGATGGAAAAAGAAGTGCAATCTAATTTTAAAATTTTTGAAAAAAATATATTTGGAATCTACAAATTCCTTATGGTTTAGCCACTACAGGTGCCCGAAAGTGAAGATTTAATTAAAAAAATTTAGTTCAATGTCCAGTTTGGCCAAAAATTGTAAACCAATATTGTGGGATCACCCACATATGAAACATGAATCACATAACCATTCAGCCCAAAAACATACTTCTAATTGAATTAACTCAATGTAGTACTCAACAAGAGAGTTCAGAACCCAAATTCACCTCCGCACTTTATATGTTGGCACAAACCATCAAGCACATAACACAATCAAGATGGAAAGCCCTATTGGCCAGATATCCACAAATTACGTAGAAAATGAATTCAAACACAATGCAACACCAAAAGTGATCAACCAGTAATGTGCGAATCAAAAAAGGATGTTACTTGAACATCTGATAACACCTCTAAAAATTTCTTTGGTATTGTCATTCCACTAACAACAACTGCAAAACAAACAAGAAAATAACACTTCATCCTAGAAGAAGAAAATACACAACCATGACATAGAACCTTAACATATCAACTTGTAGACCACTTCAACACATGAAATTGGAATTGAGAAACTACATAGACACTAAAGAAATTTTACCAAGCCACATGAGTAAAAACATCAATTTGGAGAAATACAAAGCATTTTTTGGACCAATCCAGACAACCAACACTACCAATCTTCTACAATTAACAAAATCCTCCTTGACAACATTGGTTTCCTAAAAAAATAAGAGTGCAATGTACATAGAGCATAAACACTAAATCCCAAACCATAAGACTACATATCTCACAATAGATGAATGGAGAGAATTCTCTCAAATAGTCTTCACACCAACATTCTAAAGTAAAAAATTCTTACTCACTTGTAAAGGCCAAAAAAAACTTGCATCAACACATACTTCTTTAGGAATAGTAGGAGAGAGCATACACCATGCTATAGACAATCAACAATATCTCTCCATCATCAACAATACTTCTAATCCTCATCTTAATAGATCAATAATAAATTAACTCTTTTGATAATAAAAATGCACTATACAAACTTAATTATTTAAAAAACAATGCATGGCATCCAACCATGAACATTCACAACACACCACCTTACTCAATGATAGTTCAAATTGAATATTCTCAACAATGACAACCATGACAACAAAATAACCATTGTAACAATGCCACCAAGACATCAATGACAACCAATGCCAAACATACAACAATCTTAGGTCTCGACATCAATGACAACCACTTCCAACAATCTCCCCCTTTGGCATTGATGACAACACACAACTTCTCATTCTCCCCCTTTGACATCAAGGAAAAAGGACCACATACACTTGCATAGGACAATAACAAATTCTTTGAATGTAAGAACAAAGGGCCAAATATTTTCAACAATAGCATATTCTCCCCCTTTGACCAGCAATTGCATAGCTTATACTAGCTCCCCCTATTAACAACACTTATTTTTAATATCTACACAATTCCAAACTCCCCCTAAGGGGTAGCACATATCAATCTAGGAGAAAAAATCTATATGACATGAATTTATCCCCTAGAGAGATGCACCATTTATGCAGCTGGTTAGAAAAAGGAGGGGAAATAACCCCTAACTTCTATTGGAGCTACTCAAATGTATCCTTTGAAATTTCCTTAGTGAAGATATTTGCAATCTTATCAGTAATAGGCACACTCCAATCTAACTTCTTGTTTTGCAAACTTCTCCCTTAAAAAGTGATATTGTCCATAAAAATGTGTTTGGTTCTTGAATGCATCACAAAATTCTTGGAAATATTAATTGCACTAGTATTATCACACAATATAGGAATAGGATCATCATATACCACCTTTATGTATCCTTCAAGGTTTGCTTCATCCACAACACCCAGGTGAAGAAAAATGATTCAACAATGTATCAACTTTTGTTGTGGAC
The DNA here is from genome assembly GCA_007258455.2 of Sequoia sempervirens. Classification (NCBI taxonomy): domain Eukaryota; kingdom Viridiplantae; phylum Streptophyta; class Pinopsida; order Cupressales; family Cupressaceae; genus Sequoia; species Sequoia sempervirens. The sequence continues at coordinate 146,486 of VDFB02061848.1, read as the reverse complement.
AAGGACATTGAGTCTTGTTTCTTATTGAACTAGGAGACCAATTTTTCTCCCAAGAAAAATGCATGTCCACTTTTACTTCTCTGGTCATCCAAACATCCTACCCCATCAACATCAACGTAATCCTTTAGATAAAATTTATTATCATTCTTATACCATAGACCATAATCATGAGTTCCTTTCAAATATCTAAAAAATCGTTTCACTGCTTTCTCATGAATTTTTATAGGTTTTTTCTTGAAATATAGCAACCAAACATACTGCATGCATGCTATTAGGTCTAGAAGCAGTGTAGTACAAAAAAACTATATAGAGTTTGATTAACCTCTGAAGACTCATCATATTTCTAAGTGACAACTAGTCAACATAGCAGTACCAACTAGTTTGGAATCCTCCATGCCAAACTTCTTCAACATCTCCTTTAAATATTTAGGTTGAGAAATAAAGATACCACCATCTTGTTGAACAGTTTCTAGCCCAAGGAAGAAAGAAAACTCACCAATCATAGAAATCTCAAATTCATTTTGTATCTCTTTTGTAAAAATATTTCACATATCATCATCTCCAACAAAGATGATGCCATCAACATATACAACCATAATAAACAACTTTTCATCCTAAACCTTAATGTAAATATTTATATCTCTAGTACGTTTCTTGAAACCTTGCTAAAGTAAATACTTATCCAATCGAGTATACTAAGATCTAGGAGCTTACTTGAGACCATACAAAGCTTTCTTGAGTCTGCACACCATATCTGAATCTTCTAATAACTAGAAACCATCTAATTTCTAAATATATCTCCTCCTCTTGATCACCATTCAAGAATGAAATTTTGACATCCATTTAACATACTTTGAAGTTGTTATGAACACCAAAAGCAATAAACATCCTCATTCCCTCCATTCTTGCTATCAAAGAAATATTATCTTCAAAATTAATATGCTCAACTTGTGAATAACCCTTGGAAACACAATTTGGACTTAGTTCTCACAACTTCACCATCTTCATTCAACTTGTTCTAAAACACCCCCTTTGTTTCAATCACATTCTTATTATAAGGCCAGGGAACCAATTACCAAGTTTGATTCTTCTCTTTTTGATCAAGTTCTTCTTCCATTGTGTTTCTCCAATCATCATCTTTGCTAGCATCAACAAAGCTCTTGGGATCAACCTTTGAGAGTAAACAAAAATTTACTTGCTCACTTTTTCTTGCAAGCCTTCTCCTTCTAAACACTCCTTGATTCTTGTCTCTAATGATCTGATCTAATGAATGGTTCCTCTACACATATTTTGTTGGAGTCGTGGGAGCCTTCATTGGTTCTTGTTCCTTCTCTTATTTCTCTGCTTCTTCTTCTTCTTCTTCTTCTTCTTCTTCTTCTTCTTCTTCTTCTTCTTCTTCTTCTTCTTAAATCTAGTGAGGTACATATTAGATCTATAAACCTCTTTTCCTTGTGATAACTAATACAATTATTCATCTACCTTAAAAAAAATTATTTCTATCATCTTTCCCAACCTTTTGTTGTAGCATCTATAAGCATTTATCCTTGTTGAGTAACCAAGACAAATTCCTTCATCACACCTTAAGTAAAAATTTCCAAGGTCTCCTTCATCTCTTTTGATATAACATTTTTTCCCATTAATTCTTAAGTATCTAATAGTAGGGGCCTTACCACAAGTCATAAGGGTTCTTATTCCAATATATATATGGTAGATAAACATCCTTCTTCATAGCTCTAGCCCTCTCTTAGACTATCCTATTCTTCCTTTCCACAACCCCATTCTACTAAGGGGTTTTAGGAGAAAACATATATCTCCTAATACAATGATCTTCACAAAACTTTTCAAATTCATTTGAAGTGAATTCACCTCTTTTATCTTATCTTAAGAATTTTATCTCAATATTCATCTCATTCTCTAATTTTTGTTTGAATATTTTAAACTTATCAAAATATTTTGATTTATCTCTTAAGAATTTAAATAAAGTCATTCTGGTGCAATCATCTATTGACAACATGAAATACCTTTCATCTTGTCAACTCCTTATTTTTTTTGGTCCACATTGGTTAGTATGAATTAGCTCCAATGTCTTTGTATCAGAGCACTCCTTTCTCTACAAACTTGTCCTTATTTTATTTCCTGTTTGACACTCCTTGCACAATTTTTTTTTATTTTTGATTATCTTAGGCATGTCTCTCACAACATGAGATGAACTGATCTTCACCATATTGTAAATTTGGGTTCCATCCTTTTGTGCCATAACTAACATTCTCCATACTAAACCAATAAGTAGATTATTCCATTAGCCTCCTCAAGATGATAGACATTTCCACTTGTCCTTGTTCCTTCAACAAATAAGCTTTCAAACCCTACTCTCGTGATCTCATATCCATTAGCATTAAAAGTAAGATTTTATCCTTTTTGCATATTTGATTGACACATAGAAGACTATGCTTCAGACTTTGACATACAGAACATCCTTAGTCCTATTCTTTCCATCAGTTATTATAACACCCTTTCCACAAATTTGTGCTAACTCATCACCACCAAACTTAATAGCTTCATCATTTTCCTTATTGAGATTGATGAACCTTCTCTTATCACCAGTCATGTGGTGAGAGAAACCACTGTCAATCACCCAAGCATTTCCTTCTTCCTTTACATGAAAGGAAATCCATACTACCATTGATCTCTCATTAATATTATTAGCATATAAGGTATGGGACCTCTTACATTCTCTAATATTGCTCTTTTTGTCTTTCAAAGCCATGAATAGGGTTTCATAATTTGAATCATTATCCTCATATTTTGAGGAACAAGTGCTTTCCTTGGAATAGAGAGCTCTTTTAACCTTATCTCTTTTATTACCATCTTCAAATTATTTATAGGGACATTTACCTACAAAATTACCAATCCTTCTAGAATTGGAACACTTGAAAGGTAACTTTCCTTTGTATTTTCTGGTGGATTTCTTTAATATTCTTATAATGTTTGCTTCAACTTAATGAAATTCATCATTCAGGTCAATAGAATCATCTTTTGTATTTTTATTTTCTTTAATTGCTACTTCTTTCCTTGGAACATCTTTATCAAATTCTCCTATTTGAAAGGTATTTTTTGCAGCAAACATTTAATCTATTGAAAAATGATCAAAATATTTAGACTCTTCAATAGCAAACACCTTATGACTATGGGATTTAGGGAGAGATCTCAAAAAAAAAAATCACAATCTCATCTTATTTTACTTCTCCACCAAAACCTATGATGCTAGTAACTACTTAATGCACCTGAAGCATGTAACTTGTAATGTCTCCATCTTTTGGCATCCTTAGGGTCTCAAATATTCTCTTGAAAATATATAGCTTGGCTTGCTTTACTTTGGTATCTCTTTCATAGATTCTACTAAATTTTCCCCAAACATCCTTAACATAAAATAAATTCATCACCTTCAAGAATTCTGAATTAGCCAAGCCACACAAAATAGTATTCTTAGCCTTGGAATTGTTCTCATACAACCTAATTTCAGTTGGATCTGTTAAAGCATTAGTAGGAGCAACATAGCCATCCTTGATTGACTACCAAACACCACACCTTATATATTTTAGATGGCCTTCCATTATCAATTTCTATAAAGTGTAATTAGTCCCATCAAACATAGGACCTTTTGTATGATCCATCATGTGCCATCCTACACCTTTACCTCAAGTGGTTAAGCTTCTTTAGAGGAACTTGGCTCTAATACCAATTTTTGAACACACCAAATATTAAGAGGGGGGTGAATAATCATCTTCAAAAACTTGAATCCCTCTGGAACTTAAGGCCATCAACATAATTCAAACTTCTTAACCAAACCAAGAAAACTTTAAAATATCAACAACAATGAAATATATAGCAATTTAATCTCTTAACAAGCACAGGAACCCTTAAATGGATCAGTAGAAATGAAAGATAAAACAAGGAATACACACGCACAAGATGACAATAGATGTATGTGTAAAACCCATTGAGGGGAAATCCACAGTGAGATTTAACTCGCAATAAATGAAGCTCACTGCTTACAAAATAAGTATCACTACTAAAAGATTTGCAGACTAAGGTGCACAACCTTAGGGAAAGATACAAAGGATTGGAAAAATAATGATCGCAACTCCAAGGCAAGATAAAAATTATAAGAACTTGATAAGATTCACTATCTCAAATTAGGATACATTAAGATTTAAGAATTACAATATTTCTCAACACAACACTCTATTGATTGATGTGTTAAAGGACATATAATATCTCTTCCACATACTTTCACACATCTTCTATAATATATTCATTACATTCCACACACTCTTACACATTTTCACTTGCAGCTAGAATGTTTCCACCATAAGAACTAAAAACATCAATTATGTCATCTAAGTAGAAGATAAATAATAATCTCAACAAGTTGTTAATGAAAACTTAATGTAGTCCTATTCAAAGGATAGAGAGGACCAAAAATAATTTTATTTCATCTTCCAATGTGATCCCAAATAATTCACATGTTGGCACACATCAACCCAAGTTGGTAACAAGGAAACATGTAGATGAAATGTGAAGCACATAACCAATCAACCCAAAATCATACTTCCAATTGAATTAACTCAATTCAGTACTCAAAAAGATAGGTTAGAAACCAAATTAACCTTCACACAACTTCATATCCCAGAGAAAACCCTGAAGCACATATTACAAGCAAGATGACAAGCCCTATCAAAAAAATATCCACAAATTACCCAGAAGACCAACACAAACATAATGCAGAACCAAAAGAGATCAACCATTGATGTTTGGATCACAAAGATATGTTCCTTGAACATCCAAAGACACTTTTAAACACTTATTTCATACTGTAATTCCACCAAAATCAACCACAACCCAACTAGTAATAGGGGTATGTGCAGGATCATCATGGAAAAAATAGGCCCTTAAGTGGCAAAAAAATCAAAAAAATTAGAGTTAGGCAACTTGATGTAAAAAATTGAATAAGTTATCTATATTATTTCAAAAATGTGTAAGAATAGAATTTGTAGAAAATTGAATGTAGTTTCTAAACTACTAGGTTTGTTTAAAAAAAAAAAAAATCTATTTATGAAAATTTGAAATTTCAATGCAAAGAGTATTTAAATTCAGGAAAAATAAGAAGCTGTCCTGTCTCCAATTCACCCTAACCACAAGAAATGATAATATTTTTTTATAAGATTTTAGATATAAGTAAAGGACTCATGTCCTGGATGTGATGCATATTTTTGTAATTTTTTTCTAATTAAATAATTAATTATGAATTTTTATTACAAATTTTAAAAAATATAAAACTTGTATGTTTGACCACCTTAACTTGGTCAAACTTCATGAAATTCAATTTTTATTTTTTAATCCTAGTATGTGAAGCATAGAATGTGATTCATGTTTTGATTCAAAAATGTGATACCTATTGAGCTATAGATGTTTTTCAATCAGCCTATCAATCAGACTTTAGTCTTAATTTGAATAGAAACTCCTTTAAAAACCTCTTTGTTTCATCAATTTTGGGTAAAAGAAAAGTCACACCGGTATGTGCAGATCATCATGGAAAATAGGCCCTTAAGTGGCAAAAAATTCAGAAAAAATTAGAGTTAGGAAACTTGATGTAAAAATTTGAATAATTTATCTATATTATTTCAAAAATATGTAAGAATAGAATCTCTAAAAAATTTAATGTAGTTTCTAAACTAGTAAGTTTATTTTAAGAGGACAAAAATCTATTTCATGAAAATTTGAAATTTCAATGTAGTAGTACTTAAATTTTAGGGAAAAAATAAGAAGAAGGTGTCTGTCTGACCACCCTAACCACAATAAAATGATAATATTTTTTATAATATTTTATATATAAGTAGAGGACTCATGTCACAATGTGATGCATATTTTTGTAATTTTTTCCAAACAATTAATTATGAATTTTTATTACAAACTTTTAAAAAATATAAAACTCGATGTCTAACCAACTTAACTTGGTCAAACTTCATGAAATTCAATTTTTCTTTTTTTAATCCTATAGTATGTGAAGCATAGAATGTGACGCATGTTTTGGATTCCAAAAATGTGATATTATTTGAAAGCTATAGATGCTTTTCAATCATCCTATCAATCAAGACTTTACTCATAATTGAAATAGAAAATGAATAATAATTATTTATTAAATTCAAAGTAAAGCATAATTTATTCTGGTGGAAAGATGAGAATCTCCTTTAAAACCCTTTTCGCTTCATCAATTTTGGGTAAAAACCTTTAGCCACATACCCTACAAATACCCATCATATTGCCACTTTTTGGCCCATCATGATCTTGCACATACACATAGAACACTTCATCCCAAAAGCATAAAATACACAACCATGAGATGGAATCTTAATATCCATCAACTTGCATACCACTTCAACATATGAAACTAGAACTGAGACACTACATAGACACTAAAATCACTTACACTAAGCCACACGAACTTAGACACATCAATATGGAGAAATGTGGAGCATTTTTCAAAATAGTCCAGACAACCAACAACATTAAACCAATCTTTTACAATTAATAGAAACCTCCTTGGAAACATTAGTGAACTAAAAATATAGTCTAGTTCAATGTCCACAAATCATAAACACTAAATCCCAAACTGTAAGACCACATTTCTAATAGAGAAGGAATGCAAAGCATTCTCCAAAATAGTCTTCACAACAACATTCCAAAGAAAAAAATTATTACTCACTTGTGGAGGCCAAAGAAAAATGCATAAAAACATACTTCTCAAGAACAATAGGATTGAGCATACAACATGCAATAGGAAATCAACAAAATATTTCCACCATCAACAATACTTCTAGTAATTATCTTAATATATCATTTTGAAATAACCTCTACTGATATCAACAATGCACTATACAAATTTCATTATTCAATAGATAAGGCATGGAATCCAATCATGAACATCCACAACACACTACCATACTCAATGACAGACCAAATTTAATGTTCTCAACAATGACAACCAATGCAAAATTTTTCCCAAGTGTTGACAACCATGACAACTAACACATCAATGACAACCCATTCTAAATAGAAAAAAATACTAGGTTTTGACATAAATGAAAACCACTTCCAACACATGTATCTCAAATTAGAATTCCTCCAAGGATCCCTAATAAAGAAACCATTAGAAAACCACATCTTAATGTTTTGGAGTCATGCCACCCCACTCAACCATCTAAGTCCATCATTAATGATTCTATTATCCATTTGGCATCTATTATTCATGTTCCCACTCCTAACATTACCCAAACTATCAAAATCATCCAACCCATCAAAACTATCCAATCTCGATCTTTGTATTCTACTCCTAGCATTTTCCAACCCATCAAATCCATCCAATCAAAATCCCTATCTCTTAATCCTATCATTTTCCAACCCATCAAAACCATCTATTCTATTCTTGAACCCCATCTCTTACTCCTAGCATTTTTCCAGTCCCAACCCCATGAATCTCATGAATCCCCCATCTATCCATCCACCTCGTTGAAATTATATCCAATATTCCTCTCCAATGACACTCTCCACACTAATATAAATATTCTGAGATGTTTTTTCAAAGAATACAAATAAATCCTCTCACCCTAATCAAGATCTTACCATGTCACTGAATCCCTCTCACAATACCTTATCATCCACTCATCCACATAAATACCCTAACACCTCACTTAATCCCTCTCATGATCCATTATAATCCCCTCATCCAAATAAAGATCCTACTAGAGTTTCCCTAATCCCTTTCATGGTCCATTTTCACACCCTCATGTAATCAATTTAATTATCCCTTAGCTCCTCCTACAAAAACTATCCCAACACCATCACCTTATCCTCTTGGTCTTCTCACTTCACCCTTGGTGGTTCTATTACAATAGAAAGACAAATCATATCCACCAACCATCCTACTCCATGGAATAATAGACTTGCATCTTCTAAAAATTTAACATCCTAGTTTAAACCAAATTCACAACAGCATGAAGTATCACAAAAATGAATTAGGCCTTTATGAGAGAGGTATCTTGGATCCCATCCTTATCAAATAAAACTCATGATCATATGACCCTTTCTACATATATGAAAGCTCACAATCCAAAAATTCTTGTACAAACTTTGTCTAAGATAAGATGGCTCCTTCCAAAAATATAATAGAGGCATCCCACCTTTCCTCCAAAAAACTTATCATAACCCCCCTCCTCCAACATACAAACTTGAAATAATTATCACTACCCCTTCATCCTCTACATCCATTTTGGATCCTTATATAAGACAATCCACAATCACATATCCTCCACCTACTAGATTGATTTTGGTCCTTTACATCCAAAAATCCTATCCTCCATCTCATCATAATCATCCCATCATCCATAAATTCCCTATCCCTATAACCCATGATAGAAATACCAATCCCATCAACCCCAACTAGATCGGACAATGCAATCCTCCATGAACTTAATAAAAAAACATCCCTCCATCTACCCTCTCCAAAATATTACATCTATCATCCCATTCACATTCTCTCCACACCATCCATCTCCTCACACTCATATAAGGTCATGGAAAGACCATGGGGGTCCAAACTAGGCCCTTAAGTGGCAATAAAAAAATAGAAAATAGAGTTAGGAAACTTGACATAAATATTTGAATAAGTTATTTACATAATTTGAAAAATATGTAAAAAAAAAAGTAGGTAATTAAATGTAGTTTCTAAGATTCTATTCCTTTTTTGGAAAAAAGTAAATCTATTTGGTGAAATTTTGAAATTTCAAAGCAATAGTACTAAATTTTTAAGAAAAAATAAAACACAGGTCTATGTCTAACCAACCTAAGTACAAGAAAAATATAATATAATTATTTGAAACTTTCAAAATAATTAGAGGACACATGCCAAGATGTGCCACACTTTTTTTTTGTAATTTTTTGCAAGTAAATAATTATTTATGAAGTTTTAATTAAAATGTTTTAAAAATATTAAAACTTGATTTTCTGACCACCATAACTTGGTAAAAAAAAAATTCAATTCAATTTTTCTTTTATGTATCCTATAGTATGGGAAGCATAGAATGTGTTGTATCTTTCAAATTCAAAAAATGTGAAATCATTTAAGAATTATTGATGATTTTCAATTAACCTATCAATCAGGACTTTAGTCAAAATGTATGTATAAAATTAATAATAACTATCTATTTAATTCCAAATAAGGCATATCTTATATTTTTGGAAAGCTGGAAATTTTCTCAATAAACCCTTTTCATTTCATCAAATTTGGATGAAAAAAGTCGTTAGCCATTTTTTTTGTCACATCGCCACTTTTTGGACCCCCGTGATCCAACACTCACTCTACAACTGTTATTGGAATCCATTCGGATGCCAAATTGAAAATGTATAAATCAAAAAATTCACCAAAATATGAAGATCACCATGTACCCTCAAAAGGACATGACACAAGAAAGAAAAATGTGATCCAAAAATATAGTAAATCACAAGAACTACAAAGGTCCACCAAAGAAAAATAAAAAACATGTAGATCCCAAGACAAAAACAAGAAATTCATTTGAATGAAAAATATAAAATGATATCTAACATTACTAATCCAAAATCTAAGAATCTCCAGCCTCCATCTCCTAAATCCATTTTTGATCCCTATTTCAAAAAAATCACTATCTTAACTCCTCCATTGACCCCTCATCCTCCATCCATCTCTCCTCCCATAATTCAACAGTCATCACAATATGTTCCAATGTTGGTCTTGACAACATCCCATTACACTCTCATCCCATCCTTTTATCCATAAATTCATCAACATATGATTCATTATCCCACACCTACCCTTCATCAAAGCCCTCTAATCCATTCTCTTCCATGATCCACCCATCCTAACAAGGTTGTGCCAACATCTAGTGATCACTCTAAATGGCCTCCTCTTACCTCAATATAGAAATATATGCTTGATTCCTCCCTCTACCTCCCTCTCACCCATTCACTATATTCCCACTCCACTTATCAACACTGGATTATCTTTAGACCTCTCCATCCATAATATTCCAATATATATATAAAAGAAAAAGAAAAAAAATAAAAAATAAAGTAAATTTGTCCAATGGTGAAAACCTATAAAATAAGAACCTTGGATAAGTACCCTTATTAAAGGCATAGAAACAAGCATCATGCACAAATCCCTCATTCAGTTTTTGTCCACACTTGTAGAAAAGTTTCTTCTAGCTACCCATCTATCATCTCCTCTATCTTACATACCTATCTTACCCACCATAGCCTATCCATTCCAATTACCCTTGTCCTTCATCCAATCTTGATAACTAGAATGGAAAACATCTATACATTCTCTAGACACCTTTTTTCATTGTAGTAATGAAAAAAGTATCCCTTTTTCCTTAGTTTGAGAATAATAATAAAATGAGCCTAATGTTGCCTTGATTTAGTGTTGCAATGTGTTTTACACATTCACATTAATTTTAGGGCCCTTCTAAACTAAATGGACTCAATTGTGCCTTATTTAAGGTGTTGCAAAGTGTATCTTTACACTTTCACACTAATCTAGGGCTTTATTGATTAATTGAAGTTAATTTTCCTTAATTGGCCCCTTTAATTCAAATCCAAGCCTAATTAATTACAAATTTCAAGGGATAAAACCCAACATTCATAAATGATATTACAACAACAACAAAAAAATTTGGAAGGTGTGTGTCTTTGGTTAGTGACCTAGGACCCATTCGTCACATGGAAAATGGGTCCTCACTAGGTCCTAGGACCCTATTTTCACATGATCTTTCACATTTTCTAAAGTGTGTCCTAGGTGAGTGACCTAGGTCCTCACTTAGACCTAGGACGCCTATTTGAAATATGTTTTTGGTGGTATTTTAATGATTACAAATCCATTATTTGATGTTGGCTTGTGATATTTGAATTTTTGGAATTAATGTTAAGATATGTATAATACAAGGCTATTTCACTTAGTTTAATCTAGAATATTTCATGCAAGTTAAGAGTTTTCAAGGTAGAGAATTTAGGAGCATTTTTAAGGCATTCAAGGGAAAATTATTGAAGATTATTGCAGCAATTAATAGTCATTTCATCATGTCAAATGTTTAGTGCATCATGCATGTTGTTTGAGCTAATATGTTGATGTGGCATTCAATATCTATCAAGCATATTCAAAGGCATTGTTTCACATCAAGATTCATGATCAAGATCTACATTCATTGAGACCATTTCATGCTAGATTGTAGATTTGTATCTATGATTGATTCATACATACATGCATCATTTTTTTTTTCTTTTCTCTCTTTTGGAGAGGGGTTTTTTCCCACAAGGTTTTTCTCCTTTTCTCCAATTGCGAGAGATTTCTTTTTTGTTTTGTAAATGGGTACCTAACATGGTTGTGTAGTTGGGACTCATACTGCATGTTTATATTTGCATTCTCCCTAAGTTGCACTTAAGGGGGGGTACATTAGGGTAAATTACATTTACCGTCTTAAGTTTTAACTTAGGGACATTGCATTAGTTATGCATTTAATTATTTTTGGGTAGTTTTTCCCATGTTGGGAAGTTTGTCACCGGCCATCTATTTCATAGCTTTAAAAGCCTGTACCATATGTAGATTATTCATCTCATTTATTTCACTCCTTATTTGGTGAATTGGCCTCGTGTCTCTCTCACTTTTTTGTGAATTTGATTTGTTGTAGTTGATGATCTTGGGCTCACACCAATAGTATCCCAAGGTTTCAACTAAGGTGTGGTGGGTTTGTGACATTGCATTTTTTTATTCATCATTCCTTTCATGTTTTCATTCATTTCAAGGTTTAATTACCAAAACAGGGTTTGACCAAGGCAAACCCTTATTCTCTAACAAACAACATTTTTGTTCTCTTTGATGTGTGATTGCAGGTTTTAGGTTCAAGATCAATTAGAGAGAAAAAATACATTTTTTTTAAAAGTTGTCAGAGTTGCAAAGAAAGTGTTCAAATCATGGAAAATGAGCTAGACAATTTATTTCCATCTTTTCAATAGTTCTCAACTAGGATTTGGAAGTGAAAACTAAGAAGAACATAACCCAGAAATAAATTTTCTAGAGCCCTAGCCAGAACCCATTTGTCATAGGGTGAATGTGTCCTGGGTGAGGTCCGAAAAAGCACTCTTTGCAATAGGTACAAACATTTAACCCTCTTAAATTTTTTTATTTTGACTACTATATCAATTAACTTTAATTTTGTTACTTATTAACACATTATTGCTTACATATTGAATGAAATAGAGTTGGAAATTGGTTCATCATTTTTTTTCATTATGGTGAACCTATTTTCCTTTATTTCATTCATATATTTTTCTATTTAAAATTCCATTCATCTATTCTCCTACTCTTCCATCCTTCTTCCCCTCCAATCCATCCATCTTACCCACCCATAACACTAATCCTATCTATCCTCATTGTATCCATATATCTCACCCTTTCATGCATCCTTATCCTCTCATCATCCTACAATCTATTCTATCATGAGAATCCTAGTGCCTCATCATACAAAATATCTATCAAGTGTGGAATCTTATTTCCTTGTGATATAGTCCTTTGAGATCACATTTAATCCTTCCCCATAATAATAATTACACTCATCCCCTCTTCTCACAGTCCTTCCATCTCCAAAATAATTATATCATTATCCTCGATCTATTAATCCCTCTTACCACATCATTTACTCATCCCATAATCCTTCCATCTCCCAATCCTTGCCTTCCCATCCTCCATCCTATATCTATCTTTCCATCTCCGAGTCCTTATCTCCCTATCCCATATCCATTAATCCCTCCTACCATTTCATTTCCTCATCCCATAATCCTTCCATCTCCCAATCCTTTTCTTCCCATTATCTATCCTACATCTATCCTTCCATATACCAACCCTTATCTTTTATCCTCTATCCTTGAATCCTTCCTACCACCTTATTCCCTCATCTCATAATACTTCCATTTCCCAATCCATATCTTCCAATCCTCTATCCTATGTCTATACTTCCATCACCCAATACTTATCTTCCTATCCCATCATCCCATAATCCTTCCATCTCTCCATCTTTATCTCCTTATCCTTCATCCATCAATCCATCCTACTACTTATTCCTATCAGGTTGCCCCATCATACCTTTTCATTTATATCTAGCTATACACTACACACACCATGCAATCAAATTCCATCCATTCAATCACATCCATCACTCCAATATAATCTAAATCCTCGTTGAAATTTAAAATTGCAAGAAAATCCTAATCCATACAATCTAGTTGTGTGATATACACACATCATCTAGTCACATCCTTATTATTGCTCCTAGTCTATCTATAAGCCTTGATCCAAATATAATCATCATCAAGATGTATCCTTCTCAATCCTTGTGGTGCTTTGGGGATATACAGTTCCCACATCAAAAAAAAAATCCATATATCATCAATAAATATTGGCTTCTCACCTTGACAAGGGTAAAACCATGTTTCAATTTGCATCACTTTTTTGCATGCTTCCTTGCTTGTTTCTATGCATTATATTTTTTATTGCACATCTATATAGGTACTTGTAACCTACATGCCACATCAATATAATGGTGTTCCATATCATGGTGCTACATGACATATGATTTCTTGTGACTTATCTTTTTCTATGCATCAGAAAAAATATCACCCTGCTTCCTCATACCTTTGTGCATAATGTCTAATACTATATTAAATAAAGAGTACTCATTACAATGAAACATAAAAATTAATTTTATCCATCCCTCTTCTTCTTATCATTATCTCTTCATTCTCCCTTACCCCCTTATATTCATAATCTTGCATCCTCTTCCCCTATCTTTCTTCTATCTTCTCATCCATTTCAATAGCACACCCATATTCTCATAAACTTTATGTCCTCTTGAGCGTGAATTCCCACCCTTATCCTCACTATAATCATCTTTCTACCCAATCATTCCTCCCTTAAATTATTGGCACATCATCCTAAATCTCACCATATTTTTCAAGAAATATATTTTAATATTATTTTTTATAATGTTACTTTGCAACATTATCTAAAATAGTGCAAAAATGTAGACACATAAAATTGGAATCTCATCATTTCCCAACTCTTTCTTCTATAATTGATTGGGTACAATTATTATTATTCATTTAATTATTCCATTTCTATCCCCTTTATTAATTGTATACTATTTTATTTTTTAATTAATAAAATATAATACATTCACTATTCATCACTATTCACCTACTGATATTTATAGCATAAATCATTTTAACCACCCTCATTCTATAGTCCACCTTAGCCAAATAAATCCAAGGATTTATTTACCTACATCCCCCATCATTTTTCTAAATATTAAATAATTTTTTTATTCATTTAAAATCCCTATTTTCCTCTACTTCTTATTAAGTGGTCTAAAACTACTTAATCCTGTAATCACCCACTTGCACATCCCTAGCCTTGGTCAAATCCTCCACACCCTCAAACTTGCATAAAGACATATTCCTTTTGTATAAAATCAATGGGACTCTGTACATGTGACATGGCCTTGGTATCGTGTCACATGGGTCAAAATACTTGCCCATCTCTCTTGGGTACTCAAAAGTACCCTTTTCTCTTATACATGCAACCTTCCTAAGGAGAATCTATATCATTGATTCTCCCTTTAATCTGTCTCCCAACATCTCCTCCAAATATATGAGGACACTTTCCTGCCACTCCTTTTCCTATGGCTTTGAAACAACATGAGCCATTGGCTTTATATTTTCATCTTATCCATCTATTGGTTCCTCCTAATTTCTGTAAATTGGAGCTCATCCTCTCCCATTTTATAATTAATCTCATATGCAACCTTATCTTTCTAGTATGATTGCTCAAATCCAACCATCCATAAGAAAAACTGCCATTTCTTGGTGCAACAAGGGCTGTTTTTAGTAAAATTGTTCATCTTGTTATCACAGTTTGCTAATAGTTACGCTTAACATGAGTTTTGTTTGTGTTTTGAGTAGAGTAGCCTAATATTGCTTTAGTTTTCTCTATTAGTGTCAATATTTCATGCAATTGTTTAATAATATTTTTTTAGAAAGAATAAAAAAATATAAATGATTACATTAAATTATAATGAAAGATTGGTTAATTACATTGATAATGATTGTTAGAATACTAAGTATATATTTGTTGATGATCTTACCTTCTAGATATCCCTAAAGATACACACTTTAATGATATAATTATTTTTTACGAGGAAGTGTATGTAATATCTCTCAAGAATTTAAAATGTTTGTTAAAATAATTGTGTCCCTAGAGGAGATAACAAAAGATTGATCATCTCTAAAAAAAATCTTTTTAACATATTTTTTTGTGGGTTTTTGTGTAACTTATTTAAAGTTTTTAAAGGATCAAACACAATTTTGTGGCAAGTGATAGTTGGCATGAAATATGTCATCCTCAAATTTTCATGATATTATGATGATCTACACAACATAGATAGTTAACATGCATAGCGGGCATATGGTTAACTAAGAAGTACTTTTATTTGTAAGTGATAGAATAAACCATGCGTGAAGTTATTTGTGTAAGCGATAGGGAAATCTTCCACAAAGTTGTATTGTGTGTGACATTTGTTTGGTTAGAGAATTTATAAAATATTTTAATTGTAATGATCAAAGTGGGTTTTACTTCTTAATTTTGATATACATAGAAGCCTTGTAAAAAGTGATTAATGAATGTAGATGACTGTAGAAATTTTTAATGAAAGATTGAAGTGAATGAATAAAATAATGAGGTTTGTATTTTTCAATTTATTTTACTCTACTTAATATATATTATATTTAATATTTTGGTCATATGTATTTAAATTGTAAGTAGTATTTCTCTTATATACTAAAGCAATGTATAAGTTTCTAGTGAGAGTATTGAACCCTAAGAACAATGTTTGTATGCTACTGCATAAAGGAAACTACAATAAGGAGTTAGGCATAATCTAACAAGTAAAGATACGAAATGGTTAACAAACATAATGTACCACTATCACAAATTTCTATATACAAAGAACAGTATTTAAGACCAATGGCATACATACCAAGAAAGATGAAAATAATGTAAGACCAAGTTATAAGACAAGATAAAAAGTGCTTGTAGGTATAAGAGGTCAATAACAATGAAAGGGGAGACATGAATTTGATTAAAGATAATATCAATTATGAAGGATGTCATAAAATACACAGTGTAAGTAAGAAGAGGAAGAAAAAATAGTGAACAAGTATGTAGAATACCATAAATAATTATCTAAATATTTAGATAAAGTATTAAAATATAATCAAATAATAATATTAATTTAAAAAGTTTAAATTATTTAATTATATAAATACCCAATCAGAATTTGTAGTCATTTATACTTCTTAAAAAAATTATGAATGTCTCAAATAAAACCTTCTTTTATAAAGATGTAAAAATAAATGATTTAAAATTTAGATTTAGAAAATTAAAAAAAAAAAAATTCATTCTCAAGCTGCAAGCCATGTGCCTGTGAGGGTCAGGGTGAGAATTCGGTTAATTTGGTCCATAGGGGTGGTTAGTCTGTAATTTTGTAAATTCTGTTTTTGTTTATACTGTGTATATATCAGTATATATGGTAATGTTAAGATAAGGTGGTAGGGTTTGAAATGTAAGGAAATGGGAAGCAGTAAGTTTGTATAGGGGATACAGCAGTTACGAATGTTTTTGGGACAGCTGGATTGGTTAAGTTTCTCGCATCTCTTTAACTTTTTAGTTGATATACTCTATATAATTATCTATGATAGTCTATTAATATAATTACAGACATCCTGCCTTTTGCTCAAAAAATAAAAATAAAAAATAATTTCAATAATTTTAAATGCCACGGTGCAGCCATATAAGATTTACATGTTTAATTAATTTTCTTTTATAAAATGTCTCTCAACCATTTAAAATAATTTTCTCAACCAGGACAGCGAATGGGTAGAAATTCCTACTCATATAATGGATTAAAACGTGAATTAAGAGTATTTTAGTTGTAAAATAAGATTGTTTTCTATATTGATAAAGTCACGACTCTCATTCTGCCTTGTTTCTACAAACCATTTGATTCTTGAGCGTGCAAGAATTTTTCAGTCAGAGATGGCAATCGTGAAGACAAATAATTTCCACAAATTGCGTGCACTAACAGTCTTTCTGAAATACTGATTGCATACGCTACTGACTTAATCGTTTCAATTTTCTGCCTAACTCCCATAATTCTGAATTGAATTCAGTATGAAAATTGATGGAAAATTGATGTTGGAAAGCTATCTTCAAGGATTGTTGGTGACATATTCAGCCGAGATTTAAGCTGAGAAATCAACGTCAAAAATGTACTTGTCTAAGGAAATTTGGACTACTTTTTCTGCCAACAATAAAATTCTCCAAAACACTTCACAGTCGAGAGAGTTCTCAACTACATCCATAAATGTAACATATAAATAATTCAAAATAGTGTTAATGACTGGTTGTTGTCACAACTAATATTTCAAATGTTCTGAACTTCAACAGCAATTGCAGTAAGGATGCTCTTTGAAATTAGAAGAGAAATCTATGGAAAGAGCACCTTCAAAATGAAATGGGATTAATATAATTCAAATGTATTCGGTTGTAATGTTCAAAAGGGTATTTTCAATATGTTTTTATTTGTTTGTATTTTTTTATTTTTTATTTTCTTTCAAATAAGATGATATAGTATGTAAATCATTTATTTTTATGTGATAGTTAATATTTTAATTTAGACTTTATCAAATTTGATCTTATATTTGAAGGATTTGGATCTTATATTTACATCTCTATTTTTTGTTTGGATTTAATTTTCTAATTGTTATCTTAAACCTGGTTTAATATCCAAGTTGCAAACATAAACTATAAATTACTAAGATAAAATTTAAGCTAGAGTCAAGCTAACTATATCCCAACTAGCTATTAAACAATATTATTACATATTCAAATTTATGTGTTAGAGCATTGTATAAAAGAATAAAAAACTCATGGAATTGAACAATCATGAGAGATTAGAGAGGATCCCTGTAAATCATATAATCATTACAAAATCATATACAATGGCATAGCATCAACATCTACATTCATATGAATAAGCATATACATTTTATATTCTACATTGCCTGTCGATAAACTTAATATCATTGAGTCAATCAACGGCTTGACAGAGGCATATGGTGGGAAGTTAGTCTCATTCCCCTTGTAGCATAGGAGGTTCCAATATTGTTTAATAGTACAATCTCATCCCAAATTATTTGTAGTAAACTCAATTTTTTTAAAACCTAGATATATGTTCAAAGCTACATTTGCATCTTTCAAGTTGGATAGTGTGAGTTTGAAAACAAATTAGTAAATTTAATGGCATAAAAAAGTTTGTAACAATAGTTTCCTAGCATATCCTTTATCTAAAGTGATTGTTTGTACTAGTTAATTTATTATCCTTGATAATTCTAAAAGAGTTGGTTTTATTTCATTTAATTTTTTTGAACCCATTCTATCTTACACTCCCAAGGTTTTGTCTTAGGACTTAATCCATCAACTTTCTATTCATGTCATATGCAAGTTGTATTTGTTATGATTTTGATCCAATATGTATATGCTCTTATGGTTATATCCCTACCATGGATGCCTTTTCCTCTTTCTTATACAATATCTCTTGTTATGCAACAATGATTTATTATGATGACTAACCTTTTGTAGCATATGATAGTGACTTATCTCTTACTTTCACCCTATACTCATTTTACATTCTAGGGATGATTGTTTATGTGATAATTATGTTGAACTGACTACAAATATTTTTGTTACATATTTTAATGCTATTAATATTACCTCATGATATTCCCTTTTCCTTGGGTTCATATGCTTTATATAATTCATCATATGATGAGACTACACTAATGGATATGTATATTTCTCTATATACATGATGACATTCCCTTAACATCTCACATTGGCACTAAGAATATTCTTAATTATTCATTACTTTTTGATACATTACATAATGACCTTATTACTCTTAGTGAGGAATTAATGCATGATTAATGTGATCATATAAATAGTTTATATCTTTACATTTTGATTGACTTACTTCTATAGTATGATCTTATTGATAATGGTATAATTTTGATCAATGATTTTATAATCACTCTAATTGATAAATCAATGAAATATATTACTTTAGAATATATTCCTTATAGTTCATTGAATAATTGAACACATGATTTTATTGATAATTTTATTTTCCTATAGTGATTAAGAATAGTACATTGCTTCTCTATATATCTTCCAAATTCAATATATTCAGATGTTTATAAATCCCCTTCACTTATAATTCATATGTTTAATATTATAGGATTTTCTATATGACTTGTCATGAAAAAAATTTACTCCTATGAATTCATTAGTCATTCATTATTCCAATATAGAAATAAAAATCCTTCTTTTCATATATCCACTAAACCTCTTAAATTTTATGTTATATTTGATCAACCTTGGTCGAAATACTTTTTTATCTATTCTACTTAAATTTGTATCTTGACTTAAAAATATTATTGATGAAGGGTACTCCCCTTACAGACTAAAACTCACCACAACAACACAAATTTGCATAAAAATAATACAAGAGAAAAGAAAGCTTTCTTTTATTATTGAAATGATATTACAACATTACATGTTGTAATATGGGCTCTGATTATAATAATCTACAACTCTGTGGATTTGAGCTATCTTTGCACTACTTTGTGCCTTCCACAAATCCCCTAGCTCTAGTCTCTCTCAGGCCTTCCTATTTTCAACCTTCTTCACACCCACACTTCTAGATTATCGACTATCTTCTCACCAACCAACAATCTCCCTGCTCTTTCCTTTCTCTGATCAGATTGTATCCTCACCTCTATCTTCACAAGAAAGCTTTCTCCTTCATTGTAACCTTGTCCAAATTCATTGTATTTCCTATTTTTAGCAAATGGACATCTAGGTTTTTTTCTCCATTTGATGCATTCACCTACAATCTGATCTTTATTTAATTATTTCACTTGTCGTGCCTTGGTATTACTGTCATCACCCAACCAACAACTAGGAACAATTTCCTCATTGTCTGCTCTGTCGTTTCTAGCACGCTATTGATCACCACATTTGCACCATGAAAATCACCTTACTTTGAATCCTTGTGACATGCTATTGAAAACACATTATGTTATTGGGTTGAGATCGATTCGAGTCTCACTAATATTGATCTCTTTCATCGATACCTCATCGCCATCATCATCACCATTCACAATTTGCAACAACAATGCAAATTGACC
This sequence comes from Sequoia sempervirens, assembly GCA_007258455.2. NCBI lineage: Eukaryota > Viridiplantae > Streptophyta > Pinopsida > Cupressales > Cupressaceae > Sequoia > Sequoia sempervirens. The sequence continues at coordinate 126,038 of VDFB02061848.1, read as the reverse complement.
TACCATCCAATCACATTCTGCCATCTGTCCATCCATGTCATCATACTCCACTGTCACCTCCCTATCAAGTCCCACCAAAGTCCACACATATTGACTTCCCTCTTAATGTACCTTGTAGCCATGTGTTATTCATCTTCAGATTTCACACCAACCCTTCTACCTCTTCATCTATGCCACATCATTCACCTTTTCATAGTATCAAAGGGACTTGAAACCTTGTCTCTAAATTCCCAATGTCACCTTGATATGCCTAGGCCGCTCCATCAGAGGGACTCCCAAGTGACTCCTTCCAATATTATTAAGTCTCACTGATGAAGTCCCATCAGAATGTCAAAGAGACTCTTATCTTTGTTCCATCAATACCCATATGTCTCCTCGATGAAGAGCCTTCATGACATCATCCATTCAATCATTCATCACCACTTGTCAGTCTTGACATCATCTCCCTTTGTTGTCATCACTTATCCTGGTCCCACTTTTTAGCATGTTGAATAGACTTCGAAGCAACTCACAACATATCCCAAAGTCTCACTAAAAATTAATTTTTCTGACATTGTTGGAGTGTCGAGCAAACTCCATAAGACATCTTGTCAATATACTCATATCTCCTTGATGAGGTGCAAAATCATAATGTTGAAGGAAATCCTAATGACATCCTACTGATATATGTATCTCCCTTTGATGTGAAGCATTCACAACCATTCACCACCACTAGCACCTTCCATTATTGCCATGTTATAGAGACACAAAATAATGTCTCTTCAAAATCTACATATCCTGTTGACGAGCCAATTCACTGAACACCATTAATGCTGAATTCTAATGTTTTCCTATTACATCCATGAGTAAGCCACAATCTTGAAGTCTGAAACCAATACCATCTTGATCTGAGAATGACTAAATACATCTACATTCCTTCTTGGCATGCAATAAGTTGTAATCCTAAGGCTCAAAGCCCAAACTTCTACACATTTTCATGACATAACTTTGTTCTCCTTCTCAACAAACTCTAGCCATCTTAGCCCTTATTCTAAAAGAAACAACACTATTTTTTTTGGTTGATGCAATATTTCTCTCACACCCTAGATGCTCTTGCATCAGACACTCGGGGTAGGAAGAATTTTGAGAATATGGATTCACAAAATGGATTTGAGTGGCAGTATCACCCTTTCAAACTATAAGCAATCCTTAGCCAACCCCCTTGCTAAAATTGGTACTTGCAATTGCTTCTTCTTTCTCCTCTTCCAATACTTAGCTGGAACAAGCAACCTCCTCCTTTGAAAACTTTGTTCTTTACTCCTCTTCCTTGATGTGGAATCAACTCCACTATAACCTGACCACCTCCTCCAAATGGATCTCTCATTCACCTCTAACCTTGTGGGATTCATCCCACCATAGTTCGTCCACATCCACCAATTTTCACCTACACTTAACGCTACAATACTATACAAATCCTTCTTTGCATACCAATCATCCCTAACAAATTCTAACTAAACCATCTCATACATCTCATAAACATTCGCTAACTCATCCATATCAACATGAAAATCATATTTCTTAAATTCATTTGGAGAATATTTTACCTTCTCATCACTTGTTGCAACTTCAACTTCATTATCTTCCTTCATGCCTTTAATAAGACATGCAACTGTATCACTTTCTTGTCCTATAACCAATGCACCATACTCTTTTTCCACTACTACAATCCTTTCATTCATACAAAACCCAATCATATTTTCATCACAAAAATTTAAAACATTATGGATTACCTCCTTCTCCGGTATTGCTACATCCACTTATTCATCATCAACCTTGGGTACAAAGCTTTACTCCACTTTCTTTATTCCTTCTAAAAGATATTTTTCAGCTACAATCACCTCCTCCTTTGCATCCACACCAATGTTAGTAGTATAATCAAAGGACTCTTCCTATTCTCTCTGTAGCAAACTATTAGTCATACCAATCTTCTTTTCACATGAGTCATTAATTGATGCCAAGGGAAGATTAGCAAACAACTCAGCTTTCTTCCCCTCTTTTCCTTCCTTTCTTTCAGCTATAGTGTTTTCATCCATAGAGACACTCATTGCCACAACTTCTTCTTCTACATTACTCTTATCATACTCAAACAAATAAGTTTCAACAAAACTTTCATACAAATCAAAATTTACCTTTTTCTTCCCCATCAAGACCTTCATTGTACCTATCTTGGGTGCATTCCACACTCCTACAACTTCATCACTCTTATATTCTTTGTTACAATAATATTAATCAAGATTAAGATCTACCTAAGTCTTCTCCTTTATTGCAACTTCAATATTGTCTACAACATGATATATATCATTGTTTGTATGCCCTTAGAAGGAAATATTTTGTTTGCACACTTGACCTCTTGCTCCTTAATCTCAACATCCTCAAGTTGATTTATGGCTGCAATGACTTTGTCCATTGCCACATGATGATCCTCATTGCAACATACACCATAATCTGGGTGAACCTCATTACCTTTTTTTGCAACTTTCATTGCTACGATTCTTCCTTAATTATCACTCTTCATGTCATTCCAACACAAACCAAATTTGGTTCTAGCCTCACCAAAATATTAAAAATATTTTAACCTTCCCATACCTAGCCATTCAATTCATATTATGCAAACTAGAATTTTATATGCATTCAAAAGATGCAAGTTTTACCTTTTCTTTAACTGGTACCTCTTGGGTTTTCTCTTCTTTAAGGTCCTCCATTGCTCTCCATCTTTCTATTGTTTCTACCACTACTATATCTTCATTTGTCATGTCTTCAAATAGACATCCCTCAATTTTAGGTTCAGGTTCCTCAATCTATTTGCACTCATATTATTTCTTGGTGTCACATGCATGACACTCTGCTACATCCTCTTTCTTTCCTGCAGTCAAAACATCATTAGAAGGATAATAAAAAATACCTTAAACTCTTTTATTTATTTTTTTCCTCCTTTTAATCTCATCCTCTAATTCATTTATTTGCTACTACAACCCTATCATTTCTCTTTCTCTGTTGTTACAAAATATCTCTTTGATTTCCTCTAGTCTGAGAATCCTTACAATCCATCTAATGCAAAAAGTATTTTTACTCTTCCTCTTGTCCATTTTCAAGGACTCACAAAGCTATAACAACACAAATTTTCAACCCTCAGGTTTTACAAATGGAAACTACCTCCTTCAGTGATATGTTTACAAAACCCTTTTCCAACATTCACTAGAATATTATTATAAACTGCCTCAAATTCAATGATCTGTTTACAAGCAAAGGAGCCTCAATTCCTCAATCCATTGAAATATCTCCTTGCAAGCTGGACATCCATCTATAAGAAAGATCCGCATATTCTTAGTTCCTTAACAATAAAAATTCTTTAAACCCTCAAGTTTTACATATGTAAACTGAGTCACATTCGAGCATCTATTTACAAATTTTCAACACCTTGAAATGTTATTACATATCTACACACTCTTAATGCTTTAACAAAAGGCTTCAAGCCCTCTAACGAAGGTCCAAACTCTACATCTTCTTCTTCATAGTCATTTTTTGAGACTAACAAGTTCCTCTGCAATCACAAGTGCTCCTTACAACAATATCTCACTCACACAACTATCCTCTACCCAAAAAAGACTCTAGAGGATGCTTCCTCTACCGACCCTCTCTTAGTGGAGGCACTCTACACCTTCTACCCAACTTTATCTCTACTAGAGGATAGTAGTCACAAACCCTCTTTCATGCCTACAAAAAACATACTTTTCCACAACTCTTTGCCTTGCAGCTTCACCACATGTCACTCTTCACCACTCCTCACCCATAGGTCCTGGTGCATACTCTGCACTCTCAAGGTCTTCTAGCTCTGATACCACTGACGAAGGGTACTCCCCTTACAAACTAAAACTCACCAAAAAAACATAGATTTGCATAACAAAAATGCAAGAGAAAAGAAAACCTTTCTTTTATTACTAAAATTACATTACATCATTATATGCCATCATATGGGCTTTGACTACAATAATCTAAAAATTTGTAGATTGGAGCTATCTCTGCACTGCTTCATGCCTTTTTCCAATCCTCTAGCCCTAGTTTATCTCAGACCTTCCTATTTTCAACCTTCTTCACACCTACATTTCTAGATCATTGACTCTTTTCTCACCAACTATCCATCTCCCCCCTCTTTCCTTTCTCTAATTGGAATATATCCTTCCCTCTATCTTCACTAGCAAGCTTTCTCCTTCAGTATAACCTCATCCAGATTCATCATATTTCCTATTTTTAGCAAACAACTGTCTAGGGTTTCTTCTCCATTTGATGCATTCACCTGTAATATGATCTTCATTTAATTATTTCACTCACCTTTCCTTAGTACCACCTCCATCGCCCAACTAGCAACTAGGAATGGTTTCCTCATTGTCTACCCTATTGTTTCTAGCATGCTATCGATCACCATATTCGCACCATGAAAACCACCTGAATTTTCATCCTTGTTCCACGCTATTGAAAAAACATTATGTTAATGGGCTAAGATTGATTCAACTCTCACTAATATTGATCTATTTCTCCAATGTACCTCATCACCATCCTCATCACCATTCACAATTCACAACAATGATGTGAATTGACCTATCATCTAATCACATTCCACCATCTATTTGTCCATGCCATCATATTCTAATGTCACCTGCCTATTGAGTCCCACCAACTTCTTTTCCAATATTCACTACCTTCTCGATGTACCTTGTAGCCATGTGTTAACCTCTTATTCATCTTCAGATTTCATGTCAATCCTTCTAGTTGTTCGTCCATGCCACACCATTCACCTTTCCATAGTATTGAAGGGACTTGAAACCTTATCTCTTTGAATTCTGAATGTCACCTCGATACACCTATCGCTCCATTGGAGGGATTCCCAAGTGAATCCTTTTTATATGGTGAATTCTCAATGATGAAGACCCTTTATAATATTTAAGAGACTCTTATCTCTATTCCACCAATACCCATGTATCTCCTCGATGAAGAGCCTTCATGAAATCACCCGTTCAATCATTCATTGCCACTTGTCAGTCATGACATCATCCCCCTTTTTCATCATCACTTAGCCTAGTCCCAATTTATCGACATGTTGAAGAGACTTTGAAGCAACTCACACCAATATCCCAATCTCAGTGGAAAAGACTTTGTCTGATGCCTTCAGAGTGTCAATCAGAATCCATGAGATGTTCCACTAATATACGCATGTATCCTTGATGGGGTGTGAAATCAAAATGTTGAAGGGACTCGTAATGATGTCTCGTTGATATATGTATCTCCCTTTTATGTGAAGCCTTTGCATCATTCACTATTTCCATCACCTTCCATTATCACCATGTCAGAGAGACATGAAACAATGTCTCTTCAAAATCTCCATATACCACCGATGATCCAATTCACTAAATTTTGTTAACACTAAATGTTAATGTTTGCCTGTTACATCCATGAGTAATCCATAAGCCCGAAGTCTGAAATCCAACTATCCTAATCTGAGAATGATGATCTGCATCTGCATTCCTTCTTGGCATGTGATAAGTTGTAAGCCTAAGGCCCAAAGCCCAAACTTTTTCACATCTTCATGACATAACCTTGTCCTCCTACTCAGCAAACTCTAGCCAGCTTAGCCCTTATTCCAAAAGAAACAACACTACTATTTTTTGTTGATGTAAGATTGCTCTCACACCTTGAATGCTCCTACATCACTTATTTTGATGTACTTAGAAAAAGTTATTATAGAATGGTAAAATGTTTAAAGACTATTTCAATTGGTTTAAATATGTATTTTACCTATCTATTTTACTAGTAGGTCCTATTTACATGTTATGTTTACTTAGGTCATAAGAATCTTTCAATAATTCATTGGTGTCATGTGATCTTATCTTATCTTATCATGGAATTAATACTTGTGTCCTAATTCATATAATAATTTTTTAGGTAGTTGTCTCATTGCATAAGAGTAAGACATAGGCCATGATATTGTCTAATCCTATCTCATAACCTTGAATTTATAAGTAATTCATCATATGTAAATTTCACATTTAATCAATTACTCTTGTATCATTAATCATAGCAAGATATTACTGTCATTTACCTCTTGAGGAAGATATTTTTGTTTTGTAGTTTAACTTGGGGTGTTGGGAATTCACATTCATCTCCTATATTATAGTACTTGTAGGAGTTCAATGTTAACTCCCAACACTCCAAAATCAACTACCAAACCAAAATCTCTTCCACTAGAGATAAATAAATGTAATAGATTTCTATGATTCAATCTACAATATTGATTGAATGAATATGAAATGTACATAAGATGCCTTGGTTATAAATAATTTTTTCTAGAATAATATTGAACAAGATTATGACATTTGTCTTAATCATGTACAATGAGACAATTACCTCAAAAATTATTAATGAGATAGGATAAAAGAATTAAATGGCATGATAAGATAAGATCACATCACACCTAATACTTTGAGAAATATACTAAGGACCTAGGTAAACTTGACATCTAAATAGGACCTATTAGTGAAATAGATTTGTAAAATACTTGTTTACACAAGCACCCCCATTAAGTGGAACAAAGGGAGAAGAATATTATTATGAAAATGATGAAAATCGTGAAGATAATTATGGGTCCTAGATATGATGCCATGTTAGGTACCAATTTACAATGAAATATCTCACAAATGGAGAAAAGGAAAAAAACCCAATAGGACAAAACACCTCTCTTAAAGAGAGAAAAGGGATAATTAATTTTCCCTCCATAGGAAGGAAATAAGAGAGACTATATAGCTTTCCCTTCCCATAATGAGATAAGTTGGTGAATAAAACACTAAGACACTTCTAGAGTAAACTTTGGAATTTTAATCATAGTGACAACAGACAAGATGAGTCTAATGGTAGAAACATAAAACTTTTTGGAGCAACACTATAATCATAATCAAGCAACAAAAAAAAAGATTAACTATCTTGATTCCAAGGAACATTGGATAACTCTTTATGTAGAATAATTCTAGAATCTAATTGAAGTAACAAGACATAGATACAATATCTAAAAATGAAATCAAGTGCATGGAGTGAAAGAACACCTTCCAAATCGACAATATGTCCAAGTGATCAAACAAAATGTGGATACACAAAAATATAAATAAAATATACTTGGGGCTTAATGGTAGGGAGTGGGGTTGGAGGAATCAATCATAGATTCCTACTCTAGGCCTTTCCTTGTAAGACCTCTTTGGTGTTTTTCTTCACCAATCTAACCAATAGGTCCCTATTCATGACTAGGTTCCCCTGGTTTGTCTACCCAACCCCTCTTCCATCAACAAGCTTCCCTTCTACCAAGACAACCTTGGTGGTGCGCCATATACTCTCCATTGGCCCTTACTCTCCCTTAAAGACCAAATTCTCTCCACATTCAACTTGATAACTTCCAGGGGTGTAACACATGTAAATAGCTTCAGGGGACTCTACCTAGGTTCTTATAGCTTCTCAAGACTCCCATTTACCATCGCTTCCACAATCCTTCTCCTAGGGTTAGGAAAGGCTACAAGCCTTGAGCCCCCAATTAGGTCTCTGAACAGAGGTAAGACGTTTTTCTTCTAAACCCACCAAAGGACTTAGGTTATTTGTTTAGAGTTTGAGTTTCTCTTGCCTATACCTTAAGGATTTTGAGGGTTTTAAGCCCTGCACAGGCTGTACATTCTCCACACACAATAATGGTAAAAAACCTAGGGTTTTGAAGTTCTTCAAAGCTATTTTCAGACTGTCAAGAAGTTATCCTACCAAATGAATTGAAAGAACCTCCTCTTGACTACCATGCATTGCCAGGACCCTCAAAAAAATTCACGAAAAATAATTTCCTCAAAATCTCAAATCCCCTGCAAGTTATGATTCTTTTTCTCACTACTTTCCCTAATCGGACCCTACCTGGCTCGCCTAGGGCAAAGCTTTGCTAGCACCTCCTACAACCACACAACTCCTAATTTCTACCATATGTATATGCATGGAGTCTAGGCACATTTCCCAAAATTCCGTACAATTTGTACGGTGGGAAAGTGGTCTAGACTTCCATTTTCTCTAGGCTGCCTAGTTCAGACCAGCAACAGGCTGAGTTTAAACTATTTACAAATAACAAAGAAAAATGAATAGAAAAAGCTACCAAATGATGCAAAAAGCTTGTACACAACCTATACTACATCCTACAACAAGAACAGTAGCATATCTAATCCATTTAAGCACTGTTAATGAACAAAGCCCAGAAAAATAATGGCAAAAATGTTGTTTTTCTTCAACTTCCAAAAACACAATATGTACAATGAACTTCCAACCCTCCATAAAGATTGAGGAAACCTTTAAATATGCTTCTCAAATAGTTAAGTTTCTTGGGTCGAGCCTTTAGATGACCTAAATATGCAAATTATAAAACCCACTGTGTTTTCAAAACCTAGGCAATTTTTACAACTTAGCTCTTGACAACCTCTTTCCAACAAATCAAAGACATCCCTTAGATCACCACTAAATGGTCTACATGACCTTATGAACAACACAACAAAATTTAGAACTTCATTCAAGACTTCAATAAACCTAGTACCTTTCTAGGTGCTCCTGCACCACTTAACCTATAAAAAGTGTATTGATGTCTTCATCTAGATCTGCTTAATACCTTTCCAATATCACAATAATAATAAAAATAAGAGATTAAGGTAAAATGTTATGAGCTTCAAAGCTAGAAATGAGGATCTTAATTCAAACAACAAATAATAGCACCAAATAGTAGAAACAAGAAAATAGCCTCCTCCACTACAAAGTACACTAAGACTTTTAAAGATATATCATTTAAAAAAAATGATATTCTAGAAAAAGTTATGGAAATTTAAAAACATTACCCAATTTGCGCATTAAGGGGCCAAGTTTGGGCCCTTGGGCCATCATCCCTTTAGCAATCATGTGACTTGTGGCTTTGCAAATTTTTTAAAATATACCACAACCGATGGTGGTAGTGAAGTAGTATATTTTGTGCACTATTGGTGGTGGAGTAGATGGGGGGTAGTTGGCCACCTGTTGCACCACCTAGCACTTTAATCCATCCTTGACCCCTCCCTCTATCATGCTTGGTGAAACCATGAGGAATATAAAACCGATGACTAAATTCTAATAACCAAACTATTAGATAACACAAAAATTGATAGTGAATAATAAAATTTTAAATAATTTGTTATTTAATAAAAAAGTTATTTATATTGACAATGTGACAATGACCCAACAACTAAGTATGCAAAAACTAGTAATATGCAATTAATCTATAGAAGATGCTAGAATATTTTCTTAACCTGACTACAAAATATGCTAACACTTGTAGACGATGTCATATGATGTGGTTGAGTATAGATCGGTATGGATTTGTATGATGATAATAAATATGTTGATGGAATCAAAAATATTTGATGCTTCTAAAACAAAGTGTCACATTTTGATGATTTAACAAGAAATCCTTAGGATTTCAAGCCTTCTAGATGCAATGGTAAGGTTAGTTTCGAATGAAAGTGCTTAAAAAATTTAGCTACCTCCTAGATCTCGAAACTTCATCCAAATTGAAACCCTTGTAGATTTGGACCTATATGTTCAAAATTTGATGAAACAAAATCCAATCCTAACTTTCTCTAATACCTTGGATTCAAATATTGAGGTCCTTGAAAGACCAAAATATACCTAACAGTTTCTTCAAGAAAAATATGTCCTTCAAATCTAGGAATAAGTCTATAGGACTGGAGCAGTGATACCATGTAGGAGTTAAATTTTAATTCGCAACACCCAAATAAAAAATTATGAAACAAAATATCTTCTACAAGAGAGAAATAGCAAGAATAAATTTCTATAAATAAGGATGCAAGACTGATTGAATATTAAATCTACATTAGATGTCTTGCATATAAAGCCAATGTTGTGAGATAAGGAAATACCATGACATGTGTCTTAATCACGTATAATGAGATAACTACCTCAATAATTATTAAATGAAGTAGGACACAATTATTAAAAATTAAATGGTAAGATAAGATATGATCACATGACACCAAAGAATTCTAGAAAGATTCCTATGACCTAAGTAAACTTAACATGTAAATACAGCCTACTAGTGAACTAGATCTAGGTAAAATACCTATTTACACCAACAATGTCTATTTACCCTTTTTTTTTACCTAATAATAGTAATATTCATCCCACACATAAATTAACAATAAATTAAAATAAATGGTGTCATATAATTTATCAAATTCAAATTTTACTTATGATAAAATGTTATTTTGAATTTATTAAATATACCACATATGTAAGAACATATTTTATAAAAGGGCTTATAAATGAATGATTCAATTTAATACAAATGTTTAATCTCAAATTGTTGTACTATGTTTTCATTAGTGTTTTCATTGTTTTCAACCTCTAGTGTGGTCATGGTAAGAATTTGTTTATGGTTTTGAGCAGGTGTTACAGATGCAACATGTTTACTTGGTTTCCAAGTGCTTTTGAGAAAATTTATATAAAGTGTAGAAGGTGACAAGGGTGTGTTTCATGTTGTGATCCACATTTATTCATTCTTGAAGTTGAGCTTATGCAATTTGGATATATGATGATCAATAGTATTTGGAGGTGTTATATCTAGTCAGTTTTTGGATCATGTAGCAGTAGAAGATGTGTTCAACAATGTCTAACATGTGAAGAGGGTTGTCTAGGAGAAATGAAATTGCTTTGAATTTTTCCACATTTAATTTTATTGTCTTCTAGATTTGGGAATGTGCTAATAATGCTTGTATCTATCTTCCCTTGGATGGTTTTGTGTTCAATTATTCTACAAGCTTGGTTCATGTGTTGTGTATCAATGGTAGTTTTACTAGTTGCATAGGATGATAGTATTCTTAGTTGCATGTGTTTGTGCCAGTGTATTTGAATATTTTATTGGTGTTGAAATATTTTAGGATGTTGTGTGATGTTGCTACATGGTCTTTAGGATTTTTATAAACTTGGTGAAGTGTGAATTTGGTTTCTTGTTAAAGTTAATGTTGGTTTGGCCAACCTAGTTTGTTAGCACTATTTGTTGGTGTGCTTCATGGTTGTGGAAGCCTGGTTTAGTGTGTTTGTGTAGATTTGGGTCCTAGTTAACCCTTGGTGTGGTTTACCTTCACTTGTCTCCATTGTAGAAGTATTTGGTGCCAACCTCTTTGGTGATTGTATGTTTGAGGTGTATATGTTTCATTGAAGCCAACTTGGAGTGGTATATTTGAGGTTGTGGAAAATATATATGCAAGGTTAATTTTTGGAGAAGTGTGTGATGTATGATGTAGGTGTGGTCAATTTTTGTGATTTGAGTGTGAGCATGAATTTCTAAGACTACCGAAAGCAATGAAAAAAGGTCTCTACATTTTAGTGTGTTTGAAGTTGATGGAGCTAGTGAGCTAAAGGTTGTGGATAGCTGTGGTGGATCGTCCTATTGCTATGAGGTAGTGAACTTCCTTGTAAAATTATCTTTCTATTCTCTTATATTCTAAAAGAAGTGATCTTCATGGGTAGTGAGCCCTTGGCAGTGAGCATTTCCTTCTTTTGGATAGTGAGTCCTTTGGGTAGTGATCCCTTTTGTTAATGAGCCTTTTGTAATTGATTTTTATATTCATATATATGTGATTTTATCCTCACCATGGATTTTTCTTGATTAGGGTTTTCCATGTAAAATATAGTGTTCTATTGTGTATGGTTCTTGATGTGTTGATGTTTCATTTTTTACATTCATTCTAATGTTTAATAAGGATTAATGAGGGTTTGAAGGTTTCAATGTGCATCTGATTCACCCCCCCTCTCAGTTGTCCTATGTGTCTAACAATTGGTATCAAAGAAAATGTTCCTTGGAAGAAGCTTAACTACTTGAGGTAGATCCAAATGGTGCACATGAATGGTGTCAAATTCCCTTTGTTCAATGAAACAGATTATATCTTCTAGAAAGACAGGATGGAAGTCTTTCTTATCTCACTAGGTTTTGGTGTATGAAGATTAGTAGAAAATGGATAAACTATATGTTGGTGTGAATAAATTTCTCATACCTAGTTAATTTCCTTACTATAAAATTAGGTGACATATTCATATGTTAAGTTTACTTAGGATTATAAGATTCCTTCTAGAAGTCTTAGTTGTCATATCTAGACTTTATCATTTCCTAGGTAGTTATGAGTTAGTTTTCCCATATTATAGGATTAAGACACTTACATCATAATCTTGTCTAAACCTATATCTCACCTTGCCTTTATAAGAAAGACATCTCATGTAAATTTGTATATTCAATCATAGTCAAACTTACATTGGTGAGGCAAGTATTCTTGCGATTTTCTCTCTTGTGAAAGATATTTTTGTCTAGAAACTATTCCTAGGGGTGTTGATGTGTCACCATTAACTCCTACATGGTATTAGAGATCTAGTGTTGTGGATTCCTTCCTAGATCGAAGGGTATTTTGTTGGATTGGATATTTTACTGGGTGCATTTTGAGGTTTGAAGGACCTCACAGTTGAATCCAAGGCATCAAAGAAAGTTAGGTTTTCCTTTTATTTCCTCAAATTATGTTATGTTTTGTCAGATCTATAAGGGTTTTAAAAAGTGTGAAGAGTATCTAATCCAAGAGGTCATTGATTTTTCAAAGCACTTTGTGCCCAAATAAGCATCACCATTTTGTTCAGGAGGTCGATATGACAAATTTTTATTGTAAATTCATCCAATTTTTGTAAACATATTTTTGGGGCAATTTTTTTTGCCCGGGCAGGCTATACGTCCCACTAGGTCATCACATTTTATTTGCAGAAAATAAAATAAAAAATATTAAATTTTTTGTAAGCTTTTTTTTTTAGGTGGTATATTTTGAGAATATGGCATATTACAAAGAATATTCCTTTCTGGTGTAATCATGGTACTCATCGATGGCATAATGTCTTTGTAATCTTATCAAATTGGTTGTCATTTCCTATGTCAGTGGTATGAATCATTTTTTTGTCAACAATTTTTTTAAATATTAATTTCCTAAAAATTTTGATCGACAAGTTCAATTTTTTATTAAAAAGTTTTATTTTTATATAAAAAACTTTGGCCGATGGGTTTTTAAGTGCTTAACACTTGGTAGTCCTTGTGGGTGGCACGACAAATCCACCACTGCTAACCACCACCATTTCCCTTGATGGTGATAATTTTTAACCACCCATCTCACCTGTGGTCTTATGGAATGACCGAGGGCTGACTAACTTAATCCCCTGGTGCTCAAATTTGTCCCTTGAATTCCCTAAATGGGGATTTTGTTCAAATTTTAATAACTTTTACCCTAGGTGGTGAAATTTTTGAAACAAAATGTTTCCTAAAAGTAGGTTCTACAAATTTTCTTGTGGATTAGGGGTTTTCAAAATTTTGTTGTATTTTGGTGGCATTTTTTTGCTGGTTGAAGTTAGATATCGTATTTTGGCTTATGATCTCATAACTTTTTACTATGATATTTTATTTTTTGTGATTATTGTGGTGTTGGAAAGGTATTGAGGATCTATCTAGCCATCCATGCACTTTTCTTGATTCTATCCTAGGTATATTATGATTTCTATTTTTGCTTAGTGGGTATACTAGAGGTTACTTGGATATTTTGGCAGTTGGGAGGGTGTTGTTTTGATCAGTATACTTCATTTCATGTGTATTGCATATATTGATCTCAAATTTTACCATTTGAGAAGTGTATTATAATTTTAATCATTGGTTATGCAACTTATCCTTTTGTAACTTCTAAGGATAATTATGAGTCTTGGGAAAAAGGCATCATAACAAATTGTAGATGGCTAAAAAATTTTCCTCATCTTTATGGACTCATTCTTGAGCCAAAAAAACTAGGAAAAAACATGTTTGGGATAATATAAATAATCATACCATTGGAGATTGGTTATAATTTTAGTACAAGCATCTTCATAGAGACCTGGTAGAAGATTTCATAAATCTCATTCCCTCACATAGTTTATACCAAAGTTTGGGAAATTTCTAAAGATTCACACAATCCTCCATTCCCAAAGGACCCTGCTTCATATAGCCTCATTCAAATTGATGATGTTGACAAGATGCCCCCTAATGATGATACCTTAAATGAGTTTGAAAATGATGCAGAACATGAGCATCTTGATGATCTAGAGACTTCTTGTACAATTCCTAATTGTCCAGTTGAGATCACACATTCATCTTCTATTGATGAATCATTGAGTACTTCTAGTCATTTATTACAACAAGTATCTATTTTACTTCCTTATTGGGATTCCTATTTGACAAACATTGCTTCTTTGTTTGTGGAGTCTCACATTTTAGATTTGGAAGACCAATTTGATTGTTTCTCTCTCTTATTTGATGACAGTCATGGATCAACTATTGTCAATTCATCTTTGTCTATGGAGTTTTTTTAAGATTAGTTTCCACTTGGTCCTAGTTTGTCACAGTTTTTTGTGATTGGGTAAGTACCTGATTGGATTGTGGCATCATCATCATCATCCAAAAACTTGGCAACACATGAGCAAATTTTAGAAATGCAATACATATGGATTCCACTTCATTCCAGTTCTTATCTAGAATGGGAAGAATTCCTACATTTTTACTTGGTGTATCTTCTTCCCAAGGGAAGAAACATTTTTTGTAGGAATTGGATTATGCTTTTTCTTTAAACATTAGCCATATTTATAGGTGATTATTCATTGTGGGGGGCATATATTTACTGTATTTTTTACTCACATGGGGTTTTTTCCTTCTGATTATTCAATGAGAGTATTTATTTTTCATCTCTCTTTCGAAGAGGATTTTTGTCCCATTGGGTTTTATCCTTTTCTTTGTTTTTGATAGATTACTTTTGTACATGGGTACCTCATCAAGCCTACTAATCGAGACCCATCTTTGCATGTATCCATGATTTTTCCCCCTAAGCTACAATTAAGGGGGGTGTTGGTGTGAATAAATGTCTTGTACCTAGTTAATTTCCTTACTAGGGAATTAGGGGACATATTCACATGTTAAGTTTACTTAGGATTATAAGATTTCTTCTAGAAGTCTTAGTTGGCATATCTAGACTTTATCTTACCCTAGGTAGTTATGAGTTAGTTGTCTCATGTTATAAGATTAAGAAACTTGTCATGATCTTGTCTAATCATATATCTTTCCTTTCCTTTATAAGCAAGACATCTCATGTACATTTTCATATTCAACAATATTCAATCTTACATTGTTGAAGCAAGTATTCTTGCTATTTTCTCTCTTGTGGAAGATATTTTTGTCTATCAACTATTCTAGGGGATGTTGAGGATTCAACATTAACTCCTACCCTATGCCTACTACTTCAACAAGTGACGATGATATCAAGGATTATGAGAATAATGGAAAAGCAAGGAATACTATCTTGAGTGTGCTTTTTGATTTAGAAATTGTGAAAGTGATAGGCTACAACATTGCTAAAGAGGTCTTAGTGAAGTTGAAAATTATTTATGAAGGGGATGCTAATATAAAGTAAGAAAATATATAGAATTTTAAAGCTAAATTTGAAACCCTAAGGATGTTAGAAGATTGAGATATTGCAAGCTACATGCTTAGGGTGGATAAAATTGTCAATGTCATCAATGGTCTTGGTTAAAATCTAAAGCAAAGTGAAATTGTGAAAAATGTATTGAGAACCCTTCCTAAATATTATAGTGCTAAGGTTTTTGCTATTGAGGAAGCTCATAATTTGGATCAATATTCTAGAGATCAATTTTTTGGCGATTTAACTACTTTTGAATTAAGAGAGTATAATAAAGATGCTCCACGAAAAGAAATTGATTTTAAAGTCAATAAGAAAGACAAGATTGGTGAATCTAATCTGGGTGATCTTGATGAAGTGAAAGAAAATTTTGTAATAAGATTAGAAAAGGGAACTAGAAAAACAAAGGTAAGTTACCCTTCAAGTGTTTCAATTGTGTGAAGATAGGTCGTTATGATTCAAAATGTCCATGAAAATTTTCAAATGACAAACATAAAGATCATAATGGTAAATGTTTCAAGAAGAGTTATTATGTTAAAGAAGATAATGGTACATCTAATGGTGAGGAATCTAACTATCCAAATGATGGAAGTGATGAGTGCTTGTTCATGGTTTTGAATGTTGGAACTAATTCTACTAACCTTGAAAGATGTGAGAAATAAATTGCTTTGAAAACTGGTCACAATATTGAAGGAACTATGTTGACTTCCTTTCATGTAAGAGAGGAGAGAAAATATTGGATAATTGATAGTGGATTCTCTAATCATATGATAGGTGATAATAGAATTTTGTGAAACATGAGAACTTTGATGGTGGTCTTGTTATGTTTTGTGATGACACATCTACTAAGATCTATGGAAAAGGTTTAATTAGTTTTGATGACAAGCATAAGACAAATTATGTTCTTTTTGTTAAGGGTCTATGACATAATCTTCTCAGTGTAGGAAAATGTGTAGAGGAGGATACAATCTAGTGTTTCAAGATGATGGTTAGGAAATCAGAAAAGGAAGATCTAGAACTTAGGTTTTTGTAGGAATAAGGACATAATGGAATGCTTATTAGCTCAAAGATTCTAGTGGTAAGTGCTTTATGTCACAAATCAATAAAATTTTGTTGTGGGACAAAAGAATGTGTCATATCAATTTTGATAGCCTAGTGAATATCATTTCTACTCATGTTGTGAGAGACATTCCAAGAATTACAAAGCCTATCAATGCAATTTGCGAAGAGTTCCAAGTTGAAAAATATATAAAAAAGAGGTTTAAAACTAAAGAATACTCTACCACAGGACCTTTGGAGTTGGTGCATATAGACCTATGTGGACCTACCAGAACAAGCTCTCAAGGTGATAGGTATTTTTTGTTGTTAATAGATGATAACTCTAGAATGAATTGGGTGACCTTTCCCAAGGAAAAATCAGAAGCTATAGATAATTTTAAAGCATTTAAATCTATGGTTGAGAATGAAATGGATTTGGAAATAAAGTGTTTGAGGTTTGACAAAGGTGGTGAGATCACCTCCAATGAGTTTAATAGTTTTTGTGAAGATCATGGGATAAAAATGCATTTATCAACAAATCATGTTGAAGGAAAAAAATCTACCATATGTCTATTAGAGAGAAGAAATTCATACCATAGTTTACATTCTTAATAGAAGACAAGCAAGAGTGAATAGTTAAAAGAGCCCCTATGAGCTATGGTATGGAAAAAATCCTACTGTGAAATATTTTAGAGTGTTTCGAAGTAAATTTTATATCAAGAGAGATTAAGAGAACTTAGGAAAGTTTGATGCAAGATTAGATGAAGGAATATTTCATGGATATTCTAAAAATATCAAGGCATATAGGAGCTACAACATAAGGCTAAAGAAGATAGTTGAAAGTACAAGTGTCAAAGTGGATAAAAAATCACATCAAAGATTAGTGTTGATAGACGGATATGAATCTGATGGATCCCCTTGCAATGAAGAAGAAAATAAGAAGAGGAATAAAATGAGATGCCAATGGAAGAGGAAAAAGCTCTAGAAAATAATCCTAAGACTCTTACGTATGTGCCGAAAAATCATTTTGAGGATCAGGGTATGTGCAGGATCATCATGGGAAAAAAATCCCCTTAAGTGGCAAAAAATTTAGAAAAAATAGAGTTAGGCAACTTGACATAAAGAAATGAATAAGTTATCTATATTATTTCAAAAATATGTAAGAATAGAATCTGTAGAAAATTCAATGTAGTTTCTAAACTACTCAGTTTATTTAAAAAAAAATCTATTTGGTGAAAATTTGAAATTTCAATGCAGAGTACTTAAATTTCAGGGAAAAATAAGTAGGGTGTCTGTCGACCACCCTAACCACAATAAAATGATAATATTTTTTATAATATTTTAGATATAAGTAGAGGACTCATGTCCTGATGTGATGCACATTTTTTGTAATGTTTTTCCAAGGAAACAATTAATTATGAATTTTTATTACAAATTTTAAAAATATAAAAAACTCAGATGTCTAGCCACCTTAACTTGGTCAAACTTCATGAAATTCATTTTTTTTTTAATCCTATAGTATGCGAAGCATAGAATGTGACACATGTTTCGATTCAAAAAATGTGATACCATTTCAAAGCTATAGATGTTTTTTAATCAATATATCAATCAATACTTTAGTCGTAATTCAAATAGAAAATGATTAATAATTATTTATTAAATTCAAAGTAAAGCATAATTTATATTGCTGGAAAGCTGAGAATCTCCTTTAAAAACCCTTTTCATTTCATCAATTTTTTGTAAAAAAAAAAGTCATCAGCCACATACCCATCATATTGCCACTTTTTGGCCCATCATGATCCTGCACATACCCATCAAATAATTGGAGACAAAAGGAAAGCTGTGTTGACAAGAAGAAAAGTTGCTATTATAGAGGAACATGTAATTTTTTTTACTTTTTGAAATAGAACCTAAAACAGTTATTGAACCATGCAGGGATGAGAACTTGATCAAAACTATGGAATAAAAACTATGGAAGATTGAGAAGAATAAGAAATTGTAGCTACTCTTAAGAACAACAAATAAGAATGTGATTAGAACTAAATGGTTTTTCAGGAACAAGTTGAATGAGAATGGAGAAGTTATTAGAAACAAGGCTAGGATTGTGTGTAAAGGCTACTCACAAGTGGAAGGAATAGATTTTGAAGAGACTTTTACTCCTATAAAAAGAATGGAGGCTATTAGGATGCTTTTGGCTTGTGTAGCACATAATGTTGCAAGATGGTGTGTCCCTTGGTCTTCCTTGTCCAACACAACACTTGGTTTTGTTACATGGCTTAACCACCTCTTGTGGATCTTATGTAAATCTAGCGGTTGTATGGGGCATTGATAGGTCGGTCTTTTGGAGCAACAACAACCACTAATGTAACAATTGGTATTAGATCCAATGTCATAGGTTCAAACCCCTCGCTTATGCTGGGGAGATTGTTGCAAGATGGTGTGTCCCTTGGTCTTCCTTGTCTAGCATGGTGGTTGGGTTTGTGACATGGCTTAACTACCTCTTGTGGATCTTACATAAATCTGGTAGTTGTATTGGGCATTGACAAGTCGATCTTTTGGTGTAATGGAAACCACCAATGCAACACATATAGACTTCCAATTATATCAGATGGATGTAATGTCTGCTTTCTTAAATGGTGAGTTAGAAGAAGAGGTACATATTGAACAACCAAAAGTATTTTAGTTATTAAAATATCTAGACATGGTCTACATGTTGAAAAAGGCATTGCATGGACTCAAATAGGCTCCTGCAGGTTGGTATGCAAGACTAGACAAGTACTTTTTATATAAAGGATTAAAAAACGGAACAATATATATAGCCACCTTTACTTCAAAGTTGAGAGATATCAAATTCTGATTATGGTTGTGTATATTGATGACATAATATTTGGAGGAAATGAGATAATGTGTAAATATTTATAGAGGAGATGCAAAATGAGTTTGAAATGTCAATTTTTGGAGAGATGAGTTTCTTCTTTGGGATGCATATCAGTCAATCAAAAAAATGTATATTCATTATACAATCAAAATATGTTTAAAAGGAAGTGTTAAAAAAGTTTTGAATGGAGGACTCTAAACTAGTATGTACTCCCATGGTTATTAGTTATAAATTGAGAAAAAATGATAAATCTCCTAATGATAAATCTCCTAAGAAAGATTAGACCAAGTATAGATCAATGATTGGTGGATTACTATATCTAACTACAACTAGCTCGAATACCATGCATTCATATGTCATGTGGAAAGATTTCAAGAAGATCCTAGAGAATCACATGTGGGAAAATTCAAAATGATATTCAGATATTTGAAGAGAACTTCAGACTATGGTTAATGTTATTCTAAGGATATTGACTTCTCCTTGACTACTTATACAAATGTAGATTGGGTATGTTGTACAGATGAAAAAAAAGGTACAAGTGGAGGTGATTTCTTCCTTGGAAATAGACTTGTTTCTTGGTTGAGTAAGAAGTATGATTCAATGTCATTAGCTACTATAGATGAAGAATATATTACTACAATATCTTCTTGCACATAGGTGTTGTGGATGAAACAAACATTGAAAGATATTAAAGTATCATATGATGAACCTATATCTATCTTGTCTGATAATATAAGTGTTATCAACATTTCAGAAAATTTGGTAATGCATTCAAGAACAAATCATATCTCTATCTCATATCACTTTAGATAAGAGAGAAAGTTGCTGAGAATTGGTGCAGGGGCATTAGGGGCCTCAGAAGCATGTATTTTTATCATTTTTGGTCTCAGGTTTGTTAGAGTTTTTTGGAGTCTCATAATATCATTCATAACCATTTAGAATCATATGGGTTCATTTTTTGTGTGTTAATTGGGTTTTGATTAAAAAGTGTCAAAGTTGAAAAATGTTACAAAAAAGTTGTCATGCAACTTTGACAAGTTGTCAAAAAAGCAAGAAATAGTTACATGCAAGCAATAAACCATTAATAATCATTGGGATCAATTGTAAATGGGAAAAATACACCTTCCAAAGTTGAATGGGTTCTTGGAAAACCAATTTTTGATGTTTTGGAGTGAATGAAAGTAAGTTTTTTTGTGTTTTCTCAACGTTGCAGCTAATTCTATCATTTTGTACAGCCTGTACGGCCCATTTAGTGATCTAAAAATTCTTGGAATTCATTGGAATATGAATCTAGTTTTCTTTTTTTTATTGCATCGATTTTCATTGAGTTTTTAGTAAGTTATTGCATTTTTCCTAAAAACTGTCAAAACCCTACTTAGGGTAACTCGAGAGGAAAAATAAAGATGTAATTTTGTCTCCCACTAGTTTAAAATCTCCACAATGGGTGGTGAGACCTATTTACATTTGTTCCATCATCTTCCAAGCTTGCAGGGTTCCAAGTTGAAGTTTGCACGTGCTTTGAAGCATTAGTAAGTATGATATTTGATGTATCAGACTATGTATTAGCTAAGACAAATAATAGTGAATTAACCAAGGTTTGGGTTTTGTTTGTTTGTTTTTGATAGTGACAAGGAATGTGTTAAGAGGTCTGTGTAGACTAGTGGTGGAAATTTTGTAAGTTGAAGTTTGCACGTGCTTTGAAGCATTAGTAAGTATGATATTTGATGTATCAGACTATGTATTAGCTAAGACAAATAATGGTGAATTAACCAAGGTCTGGGTTTTGTTTGTTTGTTGTTGATAGTGACAAGGAATATGCTGAGAGGTCTATGTAGACTAGTGGTGGAAATTTTGTAATCCTCCTTGAGTTGATTGAATGTTTATGTTGAAAAATGTATTTGGGGCAGCAAACTACAAGTTAGTGGAATATGATTCTTACAAGTCTAAGTCTTAAGACTTTGAGAACCTTTTCCTTGTGTCAAATCAAACTTCAGACAACCCCAAATAGTTCCTTGTACAATTTCCCTTGCTTGTTGTGTTGATAGGTTGTAGTATTGTTGAGTACAAGTCATGGTTAGAGTGTTATCATTGTGGCATGGAGCATGGAGTTAACTAGTGTGGTGAAGGGTATTGAAGTAGTGTTGCCCCATGATTTTGTGTTGTCCTATCTTGCATTGGTGTTTTTACTTTCCTATGGATACCCTAGAACCTAATTCATCAATTGTGACAAGGTGTAATAAGTTGTCCCATTTGTTGTTGCCTATGAAGTCCTTAAGGGAATGCTTTGAAACAATCAAGTTTTACTAAAATTTGTTCTTCTTTTGCATCAAATTGGTATTAGAGCAAGGAATATCAGTAGTAGGTGATAAATAAGTTGAGTTTGAATACCAACCAAGATGCCTCCTAAGTTGAACGTGAAAAAAATAATCAAAGAGGTGAAAGATGCTCTTGCCCCAAAATTGAGAGCCATAAAGGACAACCTTGATGCAAGACTCACATCAATTGAGGCCAACCAGAGAAGAGGAGTGGTCACAAAAGATTTGAGTGACCAAGAAGAAGAAGTGGGAGAAGAAAAAGAACACGTAGAAGAAAGAGATGTTGAGGAGAAGAGGTTGGAGAGATTGATAAAGGTAGTTAAGAATGATGGTTCCAAGGTAAAAGTAGAACTTCCAGTATATTCAGGAAATGTCAATGGAGAAGAAATCCTAGATTGGATAGGAGAATTAGATGAGTATTTTGAGTTTGAGGAGATACCTAAGGGGAAGAAAGTGAAATTGGAAAGAAGAAAATTGAAAGACATGCATCCCTATAGTGGTATTATGTAAAAGAAGAGAGGAAAAAGAAATGCAAAGAAAAAATTATATCTTGGGACAAAATGCTTGCAAAATTGAAAGGTAAATTCCTGCCTAGTGATTATGCCACTCAGTTATATAGAAGGTTGCAAAATTTGAAGCAAAAATACATGGATGTGAAAACCTACATAGAAGAGTTCTACAAACAAAGCATAAGGTCAGGACATATGGAAGAAGATGTTGATAAAGTTGTAAGGTATTTGAATGGGCTAAAGTATAGCCTACAAGATGAACTATCTCACATGCCAGAGAACTATAGAAGAGTGCTATCAGTTAGCCATAAAGGTTGAAGACAAGTTGAAAAGGAGACAAGAAAATAAAAGTAGAGGTAGGGGAAGGATAAATTTTAGAGGAAGGGGGAATTTTTCTAGTAGAGGATAGTCCCAAAGGTCTCAAGGAGAGACAAGAAACTCACAAGAACAAACATTAGATTCAAGGGGTAGCTTTAGAGGAAGAAGACCAAATTTTAGAGGTAGATTTGGAAAAAGAGGAGGCTCAAGTGGATTAATTGGAAATTGTTACAAATGCAATAAATTTGCAGGCCATCAACCATGGCAATGCACCGAGGAGCAACCATCTACTTATATTAAAGGTGACAGGATAAATTAGATTGCACAAGGTGGAGATGATGTTGAAAGTGACAATTCCCCATCACAAATGCAGAACTAGAAGTTGGAGATTCCTTATTGATGAGAATAACCTTGATAAAAGTTCCCATGGAGAAGGAACCACCTCAAAGAAAGTCACTTTTCAGGACTACATGCAAATGCTAAGGTAAATATTGTAAAGTTGTTATTGATTCAAGAAGTACTAACAATTTGGTTTTAGTTGAAATGGTAGAGAAGTTAAAGTTGAAAAGATTGCCTCATGCCACTCCATACAAATTTTCTTGGTTAAAAAATTGGCAACAAGTGTTAGTGAATGAACAAACTTGGGTAGAATTCCATATAAGGGGTTATAAGGACAAGGTCTTTTGTGACATCATTCCTATGGATTTTTGGCATGTGCTTCTTGGTAGATTATGATGGGTGGGTGAATGAAGTTGGGTTACCATTTGGTGGCCAACTTCAATTTTTCTTTTGAAAACTCATAACGTGAGCACGTTATAATGCACTCGTGTTATGTCCATTTAAAAGAAAAAAAAAAAAGTGAAAGTGATTCATTTTATGTCGATTGTTCTTCTGCTCTACCCCTAGCCAAAAACCCTCATTTTCATGCTCACGTTCTAGGAGGGATTGAGAAAAAATATTCAACAACGGTTGTTATTTCTTTGCAAGGATGGCACCATGACGACAAAGAGGTGGGAGAGGTAAGTATCGTATGCTATTTGTTTTGAATTTCTTAGTTTTAGGTTGATTTTGTTAGTTTAAGGTTAAATTTGATATATAAATTTTTGAATTTTTAGGAGATGCAAATGAACCTGCAAACCCACAAAATCCTCAACAATAAGAGCAACCAAATCTTGAACAAGAAAATCAACCTCAACAACCTCCTCCACAAATCCCTCAACACCCTCCTAACACTCAATAAAATTTAATGAGTGAGATTGAGAGCAACAGAAAACAAATTAGGATTTTATTAGTAGGTTGAGTGATCCAAATGGTTCAACCAAAAAAAGAATGACCCTCACAAATTCATTGAAAGATATGTTAAAAAATGTGGATTCAATTAGCAAACAAATAATTGGATGGCAAGATAGGAGGTGGGCGGCTAGGGAATATTATACAGATAAACTATCATATAAAAAAGTAAAGGATTTAAAAATTACAAAAGGTGATTTGTGTTCATTATTCACTGACCCACACACAAATCACAATCTTACCCTCAATGTGAAGAGGTTTCCTATTCATTGGTGTCACCACCAAGAGATTAGGAATCATTTTTATGATAGGTGGTACATGGTCTTTGATGACCGACCGTGCAACAATTGTGAATTCCTCCAGTATTTTCTTAGGAAACTATATAGTGAGTTCATATTGAACAAAATCCCAAATTATTTTGACATGAGGGACTTCCAGGGGAGAGGTGGGGGGTCGGCTTAGGATAGGCTCGGTGCACAGCTAGATCCTATGTGGCAAGGGAGATGAGCTCTCACTAGGCCGCCTCGTGAGCATGTTGTTATGCCTTCCATCATGAAGGAGAGTTTTGACATAGAGACATTGTAGGCGATCAACACTTTGACCTAGAGTGTCATCCATCATACTAGCCCTATTCTACAGCACCATGTAGGGGAGTCTTCGAGTGGTGGCCTTCGAACCCATGTGTTTCAATCTTGCAGGGTGACTTGTTCATATAACCCCACCGACACTTAGGAGGCTGTTGCAGAGGATCCATATGTAGCTACGAAGATGGAGAGAGCAGCTAACATTTTGGATGATGCGTATGGTATTGATACTCGGGTAAAAGTTAGCATGTTCATTGAATTTAATTTACTAAATTTTGATTTTTAAATGCATGATTAACTAATTTAGTTTTATGATTTTAATAAAATTGCAAGGTTACAGTGTTGAGATTGGATACACCGGCCCTCCACCTACTTATTTTTGTAGTACACCTATAGGCGGGGTATGTAACTAGTAAACAATTATAAATTTATTACATGTTAATAGCATTGTTTTATGAATGGTATTTTAATATGTGATTTTAGATGTTGAATAGGGTAATACTGGAGGTTTCGAGGGAACACCTCCCAGTGCCAGTGAATTTACTCAAACCTTCACGTAGCTAATAGAATAAAGATTTTAACTAATGAATTGTACTTAATAGGTTTGTGTAGTTTATATTCTATTGAAGTTGTGAAATCCAACCTCATAGACCTCGAAGATCACCTGCATGCAAATAACCTATCATAGAAGAAGACATTTGAGACAAAAGGAAAAGGTGCTCTGAAAGCTAAAAATGTATTAATCAGAGAGAGGGATAAAATATAATGATCAATCCTTATAAAAGGAGATTGTGCAACCCTAAAGAAACCCTAATAGGTAGACATTTAATAATAAATATAATTATTAAATGTCACAATATGCAAACTAAAGTGAAATCTTAAGAGAGGAATAAAGGTAACTTAATTAACATAATTAAGTAAAAACCTTTACTCCAGCACCCCCCGTTAAGATGAGCAAGAGTGCAGCTACAAACATGTGCAAGAAATCAAAGGTAACTACAATGCATGAAAGCAAACAAGGGTCCCGACAACTAGGCTTGATCAGGTATCTGAATACAACCAAATCTCTGTAAAGTGGAGAAAGGGAGAAAACCTCATGGGAATAAAACTCCCCCCAAAAAGAGAGAAAATAAAAGAATTAAATGTACTAATGAAAGAAGGATAGGAGGTGGATTACTTGATACCCCCCATAGACAGCTTCTATCATATAAGTGCATATACAATGGTCTCCATAGGAGAGATATAAAGAGACAAGAAGGCCCCCCACAATGAAGAAACTCATGTCACAATGGTAGATGCCTGATGTAGAATCCAAAAGGATATACTTAAGTAGCAGATAATATTCCTCCCCTTCAGAAGAAATGGATCCAAAGGACGATGTCAAAGAAACCCTGTGAAGAGTTATGAACCAATCTGTCTCAAGATATTTGCCATGATAGGATGTTCAAGAATCTCTCTATCTGAACTAAAAACAATTGATGCCAAATCCAAACTGATGTGGAGAATCCTAAAATGCAACCTCTGAATGCACGGATAATCATGGGAATACAATGATAACCTAGCTGTCAAGGTAGAGGAGATGAATGTCCTCAAAATAATCCTCAAGATCTGCAGTGTGAGACTCAACAAACAAGAATGTGTCTGCAAGATAAGAATCCCATGATGTAGCAGATAATGAATGACCAAGATGGTCATGATGCTAAACTAAATCCATAGGGGCCAATGTGGTGATACTGATGTCATTAGGAACAATGGATGATACATGTATAATCTCAGTCTGAAGAGTAGGAACTATGAGACAAGCCTCTAATCCATCAAAACATGTAAGGGTGTCTAAATACTCAAGCTCCTCTAAAGTATCATAATCAAAGGGTGTATTATCTCTCCAAGAAATGGGTAAGAGACAATTTGAAGCAGGATCCTCTGGGAATGGAGATATATTTGGGTCTCCATATATCTCCCAAAGACATGTCCAAAGTGGCTGGGGACAATCAATGTCTGATATAGCCCACACAGTGTCATCATCAACACTAGACAATATAAGTCCTACTATGTGATCTCTAATGATATCCCAAGCTAGTTTTCCCTCTGAAGTGGCTGGTTCAGGTATGAGATCATACAAATAAGGAAAAATATTAAGCCACCTACAATGTGTAAGTATGCCCTTTTCCCATGACTCATAATTACCCCATTCCAGAATTACAACTGAAGGGTGAGTAGAAAAAACCATGATAACTCTTCAAATTAAAAAACCTAAGAAACATGACCTTACAACATGTAGATCAAAAGAAATAGAGCCTAATGACGCAAACAGGAGGTTCCCAAGTGCCAAAACCTCCAAGTAATTAAGCAAACTGTGAAAACACATAACACTGAATAAAATATACCTGGTGAAGAGTCTAGGAAAATAAGTTTGATCATTGTGTAGAGCACTAAACGAGCTTTCCAACGCCTATTTGTTTGCACAAAACCAAGTCCGGACACAAAATTTATGCCCTTGGGAGTGCAAAAACCATAATTTGACTTTGACTGTAGATAAAGGCATCAAATCTAAAAAACCAGAAATCACACCTACACCACTGGATAGTGCTCGGAACCCGCTTTCCTATGATATCTCATTTTCGAAAAACTGACACCGTATGCTCATGATATGACCATTTTACTAAATATGCTCATTTAGGCTTTAAACCAAACATTTTATTAATTTAAAGATTAAAAAATTAATAAAATATTCAGTTGTACCTTCATGGCACGAAAATCAAGGTAGCACAAAAATTAAAAGGGCATGGAAATCGATGCAAAATGGCACAAAAATCAAAGTAACTCAAAATTGATGCAGACACCCCCCAAAAAATGGCACAAAAATCGATGAGTCCATACGGGTCCGTACAATCGTACAAATTTTCCTGTTATCATTTTTTAGATTCCCCAAAAACACTAAAAAATCAATTTTCAGCAAACCCTATCATATTTTATATGAAAATAGGGGTTTTTGGGCCCTCTGAGCGCACCCATGAGTTTTATTTTGCACCAACATGCACTATTTGAGAAATAAAGGTCAAAATTTCTTTAAAAATGATGGAAAACCCTGCAAAAAAATACCTAGAATTAAACCCTTGCATAGAAAAATCACTGTAAGGAAAATATCTTCGAATCTCGAGCAGGAAGTCATAGATCTGGAGCTCTGATACCATGTTGAAGTTGTGAAATCCAACCTCACAAACCTCGAAGATCACCTACATGCAAATAACCTATCACAGAAGAAGACATTTGAGACAAAAGGAAAAGGTGCTCTGAAAGTTGAAAATATATTAATCAGAGAGAGGGATAAAATACAATGATCAATCCTTATAAAAGGAGATTGTGCAACCCTAAAGAAACCCTAATAGGTAGACATTTAATAATTAATATAATTATTAAATGTCACAATATGCAAACTAAAGTGAAATCTTAAGAGAGGAATAAAGGTAACTTAATTAACATAATTAAGTTAAAACCTTTACTCTAACATATTCATATCATTGGTTACATTGCATTGCACATCATTCCAAATCAAAGCATTACTTCACATTCCATAACAAATAACTAGATGTTGATAGATGAAAAAAACTCAACTTCAATATATAGTTGTTTAGAAAGTCAACATAAGCAACCTGATGCAATTTCTTCACATGGAGCATGTGCTTGCAAAGGTGCACCTGCACGACAAACTATGGATGCTTGGAAAAAATCAATGAAACCATAACAGTAAGCAATAGCATAGACAAGACAATTAGTAGTTTCAAAAAATTCCTCGAAGAAATGTGGTCTCATGGCACAATGGAATTCCATTCCATCACCATGAGACCACATTTCTTCGAGGCATTTATTCAAAATTCTCACCACCTTTTCTATGATACCACATTTTTCATACATGTGCACCAAAGCATTTTATCAAACCACTTGTGCTTCCTTGTTGTTATGGATAAAAGCCAAAAATAGGTACTTTCCAACAAACTATGGATGCTTGGAAAAATATCTATCAAAGTATAATAGTAAGCAATAATTTACCATAGAGAAGGAAATGATTTTTTTTTTTAAATTCCTAAAAGAAATGCATTCTTATGGTGATGGAATGCCATGACGTGCATTTGTTTGTAATGGCATTCCATCACCATGAGACCTCATTTCTTTTGAGTCATTTTTTCAAACAGTCAAGTTGCCTTCTCTATGCCGCCACATTTATCGTACATGTCTATGAAAGCATTTAATCAAACAATTCAATGGATTGTTGCTATGGGTAAAATCCTAAAAACACATCCTTTCGAACAAGATATGGATAGGGAAAATAGTAAGCATGATAATAAAAAATATATAGTTTAATAAGTACTCAAAATTTTGTTCATTAGATCTCATACACTATAAGTCATGACGTGGATCACTATTGTAACTTTTTTGTGATTAAATAATATTTTGTTTTATTTTCAGATGTTGGTTGTGGAAACACCTCTAAATGTTACGAGGGCAATGGATATCAATGTTTCATCCACTATACAATCCTCGATGGCTTTGACAGGGGAGGTATGAGGAAAATTACTAAATTTCAATTTACATTTGCTGTTATAGATGTTAGTTCAAGTGAAAAATCAAACCAAATTACTAATTCGTAGTCTAATTTTTATTTGGATGGTTTATACAAGGCTTGAGCATGCCTCAACATCGAAGTGTGAATATTTCCCTCGTGGAGAGTGATCGTGAGATGGTCGTAAGTGATTATTTTTTTAAATATATATCATTTTTTATAATGTAATTTCTATATATTAATGTCTTTACTTCTTAAATTGTAATAGTTAAAACTTCACCAAGAGCTTAATGCTAGTAGGAGGAGCAGAAGGAGCACTCCTTGAGTGTAGCCGAAATGAGTGACAGACCTATCGCCATCCGATTAACCAACAAAGGGGAAGAGTTTATTTCAAGAGCCTAGAGAGAAATGACTTTTGATTCCAGAGCCCTTTGTTGTATGCTTACATGGTAGTTTTGTACATATTGTGTATTGGATATATTTGACATTTTATGCCTATATGGAATTCTCGTAAGCCTATATGGCTATTTTGGACCTATATTTTATACTTATATCGACATATATTGATGTATGCGTACATGGCTATTTGGTTAATACAAATATTTTTTATCGATGGTGTCCATATTTGCATGTTATAAATTCATGGTTCAATTGATATGAGTTACGTGTATTCAAGTGTATACTTTACAATGTAGGTGTATTCATTGTGACTTACGTGTGTTCCAATGTATACTTTGCAACTTACACGTTTTCATGCGTATACCTTGTATTTGTGCATATACTTTGTATTAAGTTGTGTATACCATGTATTCGTGTGTATACTTCAAGGAATATGTGTTTGTGACTACTTGTGCTTCCCTTATTCACATGTACATCCTTGACTTATTCACGTGTATACTTATTAATTGGTTAGCCATAGCATTGATCATTGTTGTCCTTCATGGTTTGTCTTGAATTAATTAATTGATTGATGGTAAACAACTTTATTTAAAAGCAAAAAACACGTTTTCAATTGGTATTCTATGAAATGATTGATAAAAAGATTCCAATATATTTAATCATTTGATTGGAACAACTCAATTAAGCAAATGATATGTATAATACTTTTCCTTTTAGATTAGCAATGCATGTAAGTTTCAAAAAGTATCCTTGATATTACAAAAGGATATATGTTTATACACTTCAATTGTGCACTCACCCTTTGGTTCTTTGAAAGAAAAATCTTCCTATGTCATTGTTACACTGCATAGGTAAACTAGATTTTGTATTATGGAGCTATATTAAGCTATCACTCTCAAGACCAATGTAACAATGATACAAAATAATGTTTGAGACTGCAAGAAGACATCAAAATGGCTAGTGTACTAAAAAAATTCTTATGATTTATGAAGAACACTGATAACTCTACTCAGTTGGCTTCCTTTTTCAAAATCATACAAATTGAACCCTAGCATAAATAGACTTTGTATATCAAGCTACCACAATTCAAGTTTCAATGATGAATATTTATGATACATGTTTTAAATGAAAATCAAGTTTATGGCGGTTTTATTGCTTATATGATGTTATGTGATATTTTAATCATAATGCATGCTTCTAGGCTGCATATATATTTATATTTTGTTTTTACATGATTTTTGTACCAACAAACCCAAAATGAACCAAACCCCCCTCCAAAACAATTTGGCCTAATCGGCGAACCGAACCCCCGAACCTGAATCCAAACATGAACATCAAAACCTATTCCAATTCTCTTCATATTTCCTGCACAAACTTAATTGACCACCAAATTATGCTGCCTCTTCACTTTACCCACTTTTACTCCCTCAAACATCTCTTTTTCATTCAAAACCCCTATTTTCCCAACTAGGCCATCATGCCATAACATAATTTTGAACTCCCCTATCCTTGCAAACCTTTTGAACACATCAAACTCAATAACCTCACCCTATTTCTAACCTATTCTAACTTATTTTCAAGCAATTTCTTCTTTTCACCTCTTCTAGGCTTGCTTTTAAAGAGCCTCACTTTTGAATTTTTAACAAGGGCAGCATTAGTAATCTCTTCCAGTTCCCTTAAAAATTCTATTTTCTTATTCATACTCCCTATCCTACTTATATTAGGCCCAAATCACCAAGACACACCCTGAACAATAGATGGAATGACCTATTTCAACATATTACACTCGAACTCTCAAGGGATCAATCTGCTTGAACGTAGCTTGGAGTGATTCCATGTGTTTGGGTGTGAAAGAGGACCATGCCTAGCGTAAACATACCTATTTGAACATGTTAGAATATTTCGTTTGGTCACATGAGCTACAGAACAAAAGTTGCACCACTTTGCAACTTTCCACTACTTCCATTTGACACTTTTTTCATCAACTGAAAACTGGACACCACAGGAAAACCACTCCGAGATAACAAAAACTAAGAGAGGTTATTGTAGAGGGTCCCAACATGATAACATAGGATCAGATGAAAATTTTCTAAGTGTCACGGTATCTGATTAACAACATGTTGAAGTTTGCAGCTATTTTGCACTTTGGACCCTTAAGGGATCGATCCAGTTAAACGTAGCTCAGAGTGATTCCGCGTGTTTGGGTGTGAAAGAGGATGATACCTAGTATAAAAATATATATTTAGATGTGTTGGAATAGTTTATTTGGTCACACGAGTTGCACCACTTTTCAACTTTCCACTGCTTTCATTTGACACTTTTTCCATTACCTAAAAACTGGACACCATAGGAAACTACTCTGAGATTTAAAAAAAAACTAAGAGAGGTTATTTTAGTGGTGCTCAACACAATCCCATAGGATCAGACGATAATTTTCTAAGCATTACGATATCCAAGTAACAACATGCTGAAGTTTGCAGCCATTTTGCACTTTGGACCTTTAAGGGATTGATCCGGTTGAACGTAGCTCAGAGCAATTCCCTGTGTTTGGGTGCAAAAGAGGATAACGCATAGTGTAAAAATACCTATTTAGATGTGTTGGAATAGTTTTTTTGGTCACACGAGTTTCAAAACGAAAGTTGCACCACTTTGCAACTTTTCACTGCTTCCATTTGACACTTTTTCCATCAACTGAAAAATTGGACACCACAAGAAAACCACTCTAAGATAAAAAAAAACTGAGAGAGGTTATTGTAGAGGGGCCCAACATGATCCCATAGGATTAGACGAGAAATTTTAAGCATCACGGTATCTGAGTAACAACATGCTGAAGTTTGCAGCCATTTTGCACTTTGCACCCTTAAGGGATCGATCTAGTTGAACGTAGCTCAGAGCGATTCTGCTTGTTTGGGTACAAAGAAGGACCATGCCTAGCATAAAAATACCTATTCATATGCATTGGAACAGTTTTTTTGGTCACATGAATTGTAGAACGAAAGTTGCACCACTTTGTAACTTTCCATTGCTTACATTTGACACTTTATCCATCAACTAAAAATTGGACACCACAGGAAAACCACTCTGAGATAACAAAAACCGAGTGAGGTTATTGTATTGGGTCCCAACACAATCCCATAGGACCAGATGAGAAGTTTGTAAGCATCACAATATCTGAGTAACAACATGTTGAAGTTTGTAGCCATTTTGCACTTTGGACCCTTAAGGGATCAATCTGGTTGAACGTAGCTTAGAGCGATTCGACTTGTTTGGGTGCAAAAGAGGACCATGACTACCGTAAAATAACCTATTCAAACATGTTGGAATAGTTTATTTGGTCACATGAGTTGCAGAACGAAAGTTGCACCACTTTGCAACTTTCCACTGCTTCTATTTGACACCTTTTCCATCAACTAAAAACTGAACACCACAGAAAAACCACTCTGAGATAACAAAAACTGAGAGAGGTTATTGTAGAGGGGCCCAACACAATCCCATAGGATTAGATGAAAATTTTCTAAGCATAGCAGTATCAGAGTAGCAACATGTTGAAGTTTGCAGTCATTTTGCACTTTGGAACCTTAAGGGATCGATCCGGTTGAACGTAGCTCAGAGTGATTCCGCATGTTTAGGTGTGAAAGAGGACCATTCCTAGCGTAAAAATATATATTTGGATGTGTTGGAATAGATCATTTGGTTGCATGAGTTGTAGAATGAAATTTGCACCACTTTGCAACTTTCCATTGCTTGCATTTGACACTTTTTTCATCAACTAAAAACTGGAAACCATGAGAAAACCACTCCGAGATAACAAAAACCAAGAGAGGTTATTGTAAATGGCCCAACACTATCCCCTCGGTTCAGATAGGGATTTCGCAAGCACCATGGTATCCAACTAATATCCCATAAAATATTGCTACCCTTTTTCACTTTTGGATTTGATGTTTCATTGAACTGTACGGTTCCGTATAGGGTGACTGTGCTATGTTTTCAATGGAATTTGGTGGAAACTAGACTTAACTCCATTTTAGTTTTGGTTTGGTTGGATTTCAGGTGACTTTTTTCATTTTAGAAGCCAAGTACTGAGGGTCGGTTTGTATACCCTGTTTTAAGGGTTTTAAGTGCATTAAAATGTCATATTAAGCCTTTCGCCCATTGTATGCTTCTATAACTCAATGGAAAGGCTTATTTATGGTTATAAAACATGTGTGCATATTTTTTTGCACAAGGGAGGTGAATAGATGGTTTTTAGGTGATGCCCTAGATGTCAAATGGTGCATTCTTGAGTGGAAAATGGTGGTTTGTTGCTAGGGTTTGAAGAAATATTTGGGGGTAGCGATATCTCTTGAACTTTTAAGCTTGTGTAGACATTTTTGAATGTGTTTTAGGATTTGGTTGGCTATGGGAAGTTTTGAGTATGGGTTTTCAACAAACCCTTGCCTAACTTATAGTCTCCAAATCTCATCAAATGGGCTTATCTTTTAGAGAAGGTCATCCAATGGCCAACCAAACATCAATCAAGCTTTAACATAGACCCTAGGACAAATTCCTAATAGATCATATCATGTTTCTTTGTACCATCATTAAAATCCAATAGACCACCTTGCATAAAGGCTACTAAATTAGCCCTATTTACGAAGAGATGACCTTTTAAACACTAGATCTTCACTCAAACTCCTAAAACAACATTATGTTATGTGTCAAAACCTCCAATTCCATTATTTTTTTCTAGGTCCAAGACCTCTACACCCCTAATACACCAAACACTCTATTTGAAACAAAATACTTGGGGTTTTAATGAAAATCCTATCTCCCACACCATACATACCTAAACAAAGCACCAAACACACTTACCAAACCCTGTACATGGTGAATAATACATTAAATGGATAGTCCTTCCCACATTTTGTCAAAACAACACTTGAAACCCTCATTTTCATCATGAAAATACCTTGTTGCAGCCCTAGAACATCATCCCAAACACCCAACCTTGACTCCACAACATTATAATTAGGTTAGGAATGTATTTTACAAGTTAGAGGACCCATTCCACAAGTTACAGTAGGCACAAAAAGTGGAATGGGTCGAATTACATCATGAAACCCTTCAATCCAAGAACACTGTGAAAGTAGGTAGCAGCAGTAAAAATAAGATAACCTTCTTGCCCGTCCTAAAGTTTGGACCACATCCATTACCCCCACATAAAACTCAACATCCTTGGTCTTCTTGGTTCCCATGCCTTGATATGGTTATGCAAAAGAAAATGAAGCAAAGCAATCATCTCCTTCTCCGCTGGCTAGAAGAATGCATGCTTAATGTTTTGATACATGATATCAACTCCCTCTTTTGCTCTCATGGTTGAATATCAAAATACAATATGGTGGGCCTCTAGAGTTCCAGTCATCTTTATTCCTCTTCCACCAAATGCTAACCTGATACACATGTCTGCCAGCCTAATTGGCTTTGTTTATGAAAGCTGAAGTTTCTCTTGAGTCACCAATGTAGCTCTCTTTTCCTTTTCAAACTCTTTCATTGCTACAAATCCTCTCTTGGATTTACTCGTTTGTACCACATGGTTGATGTGCTTTGAATCCTTGCATCTAAAGGAAATTTCATTTACATAAATACTGCTAGAGAATTTCAATGTTGCCACTGTAGTTGGTATTAAAGCCAGTACCTGCAACATGAAGAGTGATTCTCATTCCTCTTCTACATTAGAGGGCTCATATCCTTGATCTGACTCTTCCGAATTATCAGAATCAAAATCACTAGCAGAGGATTTGAAAGGAAATCCATGAAAACAAAGCTCTCTAAATGGTATATCAAACTCTAGTTCAAAATCTTTTAGATGAGGCTGCTCCCATAGCTCTCTTACTCACTTGACAAATCCTTGAAACTCTGTATTGATTTTATTTTTCATGTCCCTCTCTTTTTGTTCTTCCTCAAATTCATCAAGATCATTGATGCAATTGGGGGAGGTCCTACAACACAACTAATCACAAATTCAACAACCAACTAGGTATTAGATCATCAAGTTCTCCATTTCACTCTTTCTCAACCAAATCACACTATTCCCTTGTAGCATAAGAAACCCACTAAATTGGGTACAAATTCTCAACCACACACTTCTAGTTCACAAACTAACTCAATTTATGGACCCATTATTGAAATTTTTAACATATCAACATAGCTCCATAAGTTTCTTTGTAACAACTCCTTCAAAACTTGAAATTTCACTCTTTTTAGGCCTCAATTAGGCCACTTTTACAAAGGGTATATACTCTAAACTTATCCAAACCTTAACAAATCTTGGGGAAGAAATTCTAAGGTGTCAAAACTTCAAAATCCACTATCAGATCTTAGTTATAGCACTGTACAATGGGTAAACCAAAAAACCCTCTATTGTAGCCTAAACCCTAGGGGTTTATTGAAAATGATATTTCCAAAGCTAACCACAACCTAAAAATTACTCCAAAAGTTTTTGGTACCTTGCACAAGATCAAAAAATCATAAAATAACACTTCCCTACACAAAAACACAATTTGACTCTTCAAAACCACAATTTTTCTTAAAGAAAACTCACCTTTACACACATGGGTTTCGCACCCATATCACCTTCAGACCTCCCCAACACTAACACAATATTACCACACCTTAATAATGTTAGTGAAAACCCATTCCTCAAGTTATAGAGGCTACAGAAAGAGAAATGGGTCAAAAAGCCATTTTTATTGACTCAAAACCTTCAACTATACAAGTTCAGGCCGGTTTTAGTAAATTGATGATAAAATGCATAAAATGTTATGGAAAACCTTCTAAATGGATTCAAAAGAAAGGTAAATCCATCTAATATTATAATATCAGCAAATATGGATCAACTAATTGAAATATAGGCTATACAATATGTTGCTACGACTGAAAATATAGAAAATTCTGAAAAATTCTGAGTTTTTATTGTTTTTGCTTCTTCAAATCACAAAATCCAACCTTCAATTTGAGTTCTCCATGTTTTTAAAATATGTCCCACCAATTAAAAACTGATTCACCTTCCTAACTAACCTTTGAACTGGTTTGACTCTTCACATTCCCTCCATAATGCAAATTTTGCAATTTTAGAACGTTTGTGTTTGCAAATTTTGCACAATTTTGCAATTTTTAAACATTTTCCACTTTTTAAAAAACCCAGCCTCCTAAACACCTAATACAACTCAAATATAACTTAATACATAATAGAATGGTCTCATAGACCTTATTTTAATACAAAACTCAAAATCCTATATTCTACTCCTTATTTTCCTTGATGAACAAAACCTACTGAATGGTGCTCCTGCACCAATCATACATTGACCTTCTTTCCCCTCCTAAAGTTTAGACCACATCCATTACCTCCACATAAAACTAGAAATCCTTGGTATTCTTGGTTTCCATGCCTTGATATGCTTATGGAAATGAAAATGAAGCAAAGTAATCATCTCCTTCTCCACTGGTTGGAAGAATGCATGCTTAATGTTTTGATACATGATATTAGTTCTCTCATCTACTCTCATGGTTGAATATCAAAATCTAGTATGGTGGACCTCCAAAGTTCCAATAATCTTTCTTCCTCTTCCACCAAATGCTGACCAGATCAACATGTCTTCCATCCTAATTGACTTTTTTTTGAAAGTTGAAGTTTCTCCTGAGTCACCAGTGTTGCTCTCTTTGCCTTTTTAGACTCTTTCATTGCTATAGATCGTCTTTGGGATTTAATCATTTGTACCACATGGTTGATGTGCTTTGAATCCTTACATCTAAACGAAATTTCCTCAACATAAATACTGCTACAGAATTTCAATGTTGCCATTGTAGTTGGTATTAAAGCTGGTACCTGCAACATTGAAAATTATCCTTATATAAGAATTCCCTCCATCTTGTTGGCTTGTAACACTCTTGATGGTGGCTACATGAAATCTGATTATGATTCCTCTTCTACATTAGAGGGAACTCATATATCCTTGTTTTGACTCTTCCAAATTATCAGAATTAGAATCACTAGCTTCCATATTCAAAAATTCCCAACCACCATCTTCAATAAATTGGCCACCAGTTCAAGTTCATTATGCTTTCATAATACTTTATATCCATGGAGTTCAGCCATTCCTTCATGCCATCAAGTGAAGATTGAGGAATGCCATCAATTTGGAGTACATCCTACTTGAAGTCTTTAAAAATAATAGCCATATCAAATTCCTTTTTCCCAAGTCATACTCTCTCAAGGTTAATAATCTCAATCTTGAACTAATAGTGATTACTAAGAAAGGTAATTCCACCAACTCTATCAAATAGTTTACTATAGGAACAATAAAATTAGAGGCTTTGAAAGGAACTCCATGAAAACCAAGCTCTCTAAATGGTATATCAAACTCTTAGACCTCATTCTTGCACATTTACAACCAAATTCGAAGATTTTCCTTCAAAAGGCTACAAATTCAAATATTGACAATTTTGTAGCAAGAATGCATTTTTTTGCACATTTGACCACCGAGACTCAAAAAATCACCCTAATACACCTTAAATGGTCTTGATTGACCCTTTTTAGCATAAATAAATACAAAATACCTTAATATAATCTATTGACCACCTATCAACCTTCAAAAAGTGAAATTTTGCAACTAGGAGACTAGGTGCTCATGCACCAAAATTACATTGTGTTTCAGCCTTTAAGAGGCTTTAAATCTAGCCTTTACAAAT
Organism: Sequoia sempervirens; assembly: GCA_007258455.2. NCBI lineage: Eukaryota > Viridiplantae > Streptophyta > Pinopsida > Cupressales > Cupressaceae > Sequoia > Sequoia sempervirens. The sequence continues at coordinate 87,817 of VDFB02061848.1, read as the reverse complement.
GATTCTACATCTTTCCAATCATGCCTAACTATTGAGCTTGTAACTAGCATGACTTATTACATTATAAATCAATTGACCATGTAATATGACCTTATTCAATTGAAAATTTACTAACTTAAAATAATTCCATGAACCAAATTTGTTCAATAACCTTGGTGCCCCTACACCAAATTTCAATATTTCAATAAATGTCATTACAAGTAAAAATCTCATTATAATGCCTTAGGTACTATGTTCTCACAGATATTTTACAATGTCACTCATACATTCGAGATTTTCTTATAATGTCTACATCATAGGTTCTCATTAATAGGTTAGCTTCAAATGAGTAACTTGAGATTTCCTCACAAAGTTTCACACGCTCTTTTATAATAGCTTTAAATCAGAATTGAGATTTGTCAAGATCATCAAAATAAGGATGTTGCATTAATTTTTTGGCTGAGATTCTCTTCGATGGCTCAAAAATCAACATTTTCCGCAAGGAGAGACCAATAAATTTTTACTAGTTTAGTTACAGATGTACACAAAGTAAAAGAATTAAAAAAAACATCTCATCAAAAATGGAAATGAAATGAAAATAGATGGAAGGCACTTACAGATAGCCATGGTAGTCTCTCAGCTTAGTCACTCCTGGTCATACATCTTCACTGCAAGTTCCAAGATACCTATTGCACACAACACCTCTCATGAATCTAGAATATCTTGAAATTTGAGATGCTCCTATAATGTCTACATCATAGGTGCCCGTGATAAAGTTAACTTCAAATGAATAACTTGAAATTCCCTCACCAAGCTTCACACGCACTTTTGTAATGGCTGAAAATCATAATTGAGATTTTTCAAGATCATCAAAATAGGGATGTTGCATTGTTGTTATACCTGAGATTCTCTTGGATGGCTCACAAATCTGTATTTTCTGCAAGGGGATACCAATCAATGTTTATCATGTTACTTATAGATACACAAAGTAAAATAAGATGATAGCATTGGCATCAAACAAATTAATGTGTATACAAGTATAAATTAGTAAGAACCATTATGCATATACTTACAAATTAATCCAATGAACCATCTAGATCTGCTCTACTCTTTATTGTGTCAAGTATTACCTCATGGTCAGATCACAGAGCTTCCACAAGGTCTTGTTCAATGGTCTACCCCCATATTTGCTCAAATGAACATTGGATGCCACAAAAAGGTTTGAGTAATGAAGAATATTACGATGCATGTTAAAGTTCTCAAACAACCAATGTTTAACACTCTTATGTGGGTACCTTCTAAGCCACGTTCCAGTAACAACAACTGACCCTGTAGGGTATTCAATGTTTTCTCCATCTATAACTGGGGCTTCCAATTTAGTTTTGGCCTCAACACAATGAAACACGTAATAGTTCATTCCCTCTTCGTTTTCTTCATCTACAATAACTGCATAAACATGCCATGCATTGATATGTGCAAAAAATCACTTGAAATTAGCCAACATTACGAATACAGTACACAGTAAGATAACAAAATGGAATTTTAAAAGCTAAGGAAGTAGATATATTACCTAGTTGAACTAGATCTGATATGTGGTCAAAGTTGACCGATGATTTTATCTGTGTTAGTTCCAATGCTGTCGAAGGGTGATATGTGTGAACTGGGCTAATATAACTTGTCAACCATTTTTCAACTAACTCCCCTGACTCACAATCATTCTAAGCTTGCATTGTACATGAAAAAAACCATGCCATCTTACATGTATTGATACTCCATGAACCTTCATTTGAGCTAAGAAAAGAGTGTAGCTCACTCAATCCTATTAGTGTACAACAATCCTCATATGGTGCAATGTTAGTATCATCCATCAACCAAAAAAATCTATGAACTGAAGACGTACCTCCATTACCTAGACCCATCGAAGCATTACACCACTCGATGATTGAACTTGCATCTGTCAACTTTGCATTGTCTTTATACTTTAACTCTTCTCATGCTAATGCTATTTTCACGCATGCTCCTACACCATCATGCTCCCCCTTTCCATGCCTGGCCTCACAAAAGTTCCATGTATGTTGAGAACCTGTAGTGAGATGCATCCTGCACAACTAGTAGAACATGCGAGTGCTCTTGAACTGTGTTGCACAGCTATCCAACCATATTATATGTCAACCGTATGTTATGCCCCTTCGAGCCAAATCACTATAGAACATCTAGAAGCAACCTTGCATGAACTCTGGAGAATGTGTGTGATCATCACTAATATAAAAGTGATACTCCCTCAATACCTTCCTTTGGTCCTTTGTACTATTAGCTTCCTGAATGAATTCTATGTGCACAAATATTGAAACCTGTGTGGAGTTGTAATATTGTGACTGCACCTCACACTGTGGTTGTAGAGTGTAGTTCTCTGCAAAGTCAACCACTGATAATGTGCTACCAACTGGAAAGGTTTCCTTGCATAGCTTGAATTGTGTGTCCAGCCATCGAGCTCTATGGGTATGCCTTGCATACTCATACACTAGATTCGCATGAAACATGGACATAAACTAAAACACAGGAATCTTCTCAATAACCAAATCACACCTTTTTGCTTGAGACCCATCTTTTGTAGCATATGCCACTATTTTATACTTCCTAAAATCTATTAGTTTATGTCCCACCTCATCTGTGCTTTCCATATGTTGACATATTGGCATTCATTGCAAGCCACCAAAATGATCGCATGAACCATCCAAACATGCTATCCTGTAGAACATTTGGCCATCCTCTATTTGACATAAATTTTTTGATAAGAACTCTCTTGAAGATTTTGGTGGGGCTTCTATGCCATAATCTTGCAAAACATCATTAGTATGAAAATCTAAACATATAGAATGATAAAAATCATAATGGTTAGTGAATTCAATATGTAGTCTACAACAACAAGTAGTGCATGTGGGATTTATCTTAACATAAAAAGGTTTAAGCATTTCAAAAAATCTTTGACAAATACTAATTTGAGGATAAGAATTTTGAAATTTACGAAAAAATTGGGTTTGATTCATATCCAAAAAATGCTTTGGATGTGGCTCATGGTTCCGACTACTGATTCTCCTTCTTACAACATCCCTTTGATTCGATGATGGCCTTTTATTATTCTTCCAATAGTCTTCAATTAGTGTTCTGAATGCTTCAACAATTTTTTTATCTTTATGTGAAAGTCTTCCCGAGAATTCCCATAATTCATTTGAATTGGTCCCCTCAATTCTTTACCACCTTTGAAATTTTTTTGATAAAGTTTTTCTACTAATTCCCATTTGTTCACTTGTCTTTTCAATGAGACAAGATCTCTTTGTTTGATAGCTTTCCAAAGTCGATGTAATGACACATCAGGTGACATTACTATCCTTTGAGTGTGAGGTCTTACGCACACTCTCATAAGCATCCATTAGATTCTTCACAATAGTTTTTTCACTTGATGCATTCGATGTTCTCAACCCAAGAGTCTTCATGATGTTTTTGTACTTTAAACCCCACATCATTTGAATAAATATTTGACATCTTGCGGTCTTATTTAGCCTTTCAAAGAACATTTTGCAAATCTTATCAGCATATCTTCTACAAGTGCATTCTAGAATCTTACCTCCCATGTGCTACAAAATATCCTCATCAATATTAATAATTTTTTTTGGCTTTCTACGCAAAATTCTAGGTGGTGTTCTCCTAGGTACATGCATCTCAACATTAGCAATTTCATCAATATTTAATTGAGGTGGGCTAGATTGTGTACCTTTGATCGAGGGTGAAATAGAAGACATACCTTGAGGTTCACATGGGGATGATGGCATACCTTCTTCGTCAAATCTAAATGATGATGTACTCTCAACTTCAGATGTGGTGGATGGTGTCCAACCATACTCACTTATGGTAGATGGTGTCCCTCCATATTCGCTTGTGCTTAATGGTGTCCCTTCATATTCACTTGAGGTAGAGGGTGTGTCTCCAACTATGATATATAAATCTCTCCTATCATGACTCTTTCGCATTCATGCCCTTTGTGCTGCTAATTTCTTTTCTCTTTTTGGTCTGGTTGAGGTTCCTCTTCAATTGGCTTGTTTTCATCAATAATTTCCAATTTCTTCTTTTCACGATATGTTGCCACTTGTTCTCTCTCCCGTTCTTTGAAGGTTTCATACTCTTCGTCTATTAGATCTTTCTTCCTTGTTCATTTCTTTGGCATGGCAGATAATTTTACCTATAGCATGGTAATGAGATGAATATTAGTTCCTCAAAATGTATCCATTAACATAAATGAAATATATATGTCATTCAAGGATTCATAAATAGACAACATAGGTGATGAGGTAGCTGAATACTGATGTGGTAATTGAGAAATAGATGGAAAGCATGGAATAGGTCTTGTGGAACCTGTTGGATTCTTTTAAAGTAATTAGGGGTGTTGAGGTGTGCCTTGACAAGTTAAAAGCTTCCTTGTACAGGCCTAGTGAAGCCTTGTTTATGGCTTGTAAATCAATCTTTTGATACATTTGTTTTGGGTGTTTGATCTTGTTCTTTTGGGAACTTGTGGAGGATGGTGTTAGGAGTCTAAAACCATGTTTCATTGTTTGGTTAATTACTTTAATCAGTTTTTATTTTGACTATCCTATTGGTGAATGTTGTAAAGTTGCATGGGCTTGTGTAGGAGTGATGGAAGAATGGATGTTTTTGGGTGCAAGGTATATTTTTTTGGTCATTTTTTGTTGTGTGAAGATTGTTTACATCATCCCCAATTCATGTTTAGATTTCTGGTTGTGTGAGTCAAATTGAGTGGTCAAGGTGCATTGTTGAGAGGAATAGTGAACTTGGTGTGTGCATATAGAGTATTTGAGAGAATTTTTTGAAAAGGAAGTTGCTTCCCTTGCCACTCTACATCATTTTCAATATTATTTAGGGGTCTAGGTAGTATAATTTTCAAAATTTCCAAAAGGTCCTAAGTTGTGAAATTAACAATCATCAGAAGTTAGATTTCACATGTTCACCCCTTGAACCCTAGTAGTAGTGGAAACTTAGTTTGGGCCCAATAATTAAAATGTTATCCCAAACAATAGAGAAAATATTGATGGTTTTATACACCCATTTTAGAGTTATTACACATATCTCAATTTTAGGTACATGTCCTTTGGACCAAATCCCCAAAAACACCCCTTCTAGGCTGACCTAATTAGGCTGATTAGGCCTAATTTGCAAAGGAACATGCCCTCCAACTTATCACATGACCTTGAAACCTTGGGGTAGCATTTCTTAGGTTCCCAAACCTCCAAAACCACAACTAGATTCCTCTGGTATGGAAAAATTCATGCCAAACCTAAAAACCCTTGTTTTATGCACTATTCAAGAGGGTTTATTGAATATGCTACTTCCACAACCTCCCAGACTTTAAAAACAACTTGAACAAAGAAAATTAGCCCTGCACATGCCTAAAATTTCAAAACAACATGACCTTCCATAGAGATTCTCCCAAACCCTAGGCCTAAGCCCTCATTCACATGCATTTTTGTTCACAACAATATTACTCATATTGTGAGTTTGCACCCCTAACACCTATAACTCACTAAAACCACACCAATGGCTTGAAATGAGCCTTATTACATCCAAAAAATAGTAATATTTCACACTTTACTTGTAAATTCAAAAACTTTCCTTCAAAGGCTACAAAGATACTTTAGTGCAAGATCACCATTTTTCACATTTTAACACCTAAACTCAAAAACTCAACCTAAGACATGCTTAGTTGTCTTGATTGACCTTAAATTCAAAACAAAAAATTCTCAAAGACTCATCCACCTACCTATTAACCTCCTAATTACCATAAAATGATCAAATACGGAGGATGAGGTGTAGGTGCTCCTGCA